>MNCI01031599.1:782369-823082 GCA_015680685.1 Gnetum montanum
CTAAGTGCATACCTTCGGGTGTAGAAAAGGGCAAGGACGAGTTGATGCGGACATGCGATGGAATGTAGGTGCATTGGGAAGTGTTAGGCAAAAAAAATAGCAAAAATTCCCCTCAAGTTGGACTCCAAATGATGAAAAATACAAGGTGTGGTGGGGTATATATATAGGGGTTGGATGCTGCATTGATGAGGCGACGTATACACGGCCGTGTATACGCAATGGCTGCCTATATGGGGCCCCGTATATGTAGCATTGTTCACCCAAAGACCAATATTGAGCAACCCAAAAAAACACTTGAATTGAAAAATTTGGAAAGCCAAATTAAGGCGATTGAAGCACAGAAAATGCCTAATCATGGCTAAAGACAAGAGGAAGGGGTTGGAGAACGAAAAAGAGACAAAATTGGAGAATAGGAGCTAAAAAGAACTCAAGTGAGGATGAAATCAAACGATGGGACACAAAAAATAATCAACCAAGAAATCCAAAGGAGTGGAGGCTTAACAGGCAAACCAAGAATATGCAGGTGGGTTCTCCACATAGCAGGCAACAACCTTATAGCCCCTGCATATCCTCAAAACTAGGGTCCGTGGGCTCGAGTGCCAATAATAGATGTCACCAGAGAAGACTCCAAACCAAGCAAACCCGCCAAGGCATGGGAGACCAACAAAAAGCACGACAAACACACAAAACATAAAAAGGGCAGTGAGGTGAGTACAGAGAGGAGTAGAAACAGAGGGAGAGGAGAGAATGAAAATTCCAAGTGTCGGCCACATGAAACCCCTTGTGAGAGCGTGGTTAAGTGAAATGGTAGAACCTTTTTGGAGATCAGACCCAAAACCATTCGCAAACAGTGACCTTGCAGCGATAGACAAAGTCCCAACCAGCCCCAAGGAAACAAGAATGACTCCATAGAAAACCACCACTCTAGGGAACATAAGAAGAGGGAAGTGAAACAGGACCAAGTTAGAGGGGACCAAGGAAGTCCCATAACTAGTACATGTGGCCCGTGAGAGGCAGTCTAAGGGGTGTGCTTTGAATTCCCACCACGATATGTGTTTTTTATTTTTTTTCTCTTGTGCGAGGGAACCACACCATGCGAAGACCCATGCATGTGTGCATGCAGCCAACTAAGGGGTGTGCTTTGAATCCTCATTTTATTTCTTTATTTTGTTTTTGCATCATGGTTTTTTTGAATTTTTTAAATTTTTCAGTGAGGACCATACTATGCAAGGTCGAACTACCCAAAACTTCCGAGGAGAGAGACTCAGAGTAGTAGGAAATCCATAAAGACACACCAGCAACCCAGGGAACAGAACGGAACAACAAATAAAGCATTCCCCTTGAAGTCACACCTGATTCAAACCAATGGATCATCCCTCAGTCGGGGAACTACACAAGTCACACATTCATTAAAATGTTTGTTAAGTGAAGGGTTGCATGTTCACGACATAAGAAAAACCATGCAATGGTGGATGGGTGGATGACATTGACTCATTGCTGAGTTTATAAGGTAGAAACAACGTGCAATCCCAAGACAACCATGCAATGGCAGGAACCAGATAACTCAGAAGACGATAACAATGCCCATCATAACGAAATCCGACCGCGCCAAACCATATGACGATGACAAAAAGTAAACAAAAAGGACACGAAAAATGAAAAACAAAAAAGTGGAAAACAAAAATTGTAAAACAAAAAGTCGAAAACAAAAAAGCATAAAACAAAACAAAAAATGATAAAATGGTGAGGGGTGTAGTAAAATGGATCAGTAGGGATGAGGGTCTCCCCCATGACTGGGTGGAAAGGAGGAGATGCGAAAGATGGAGCGTGGATGATCGACCGATGACGAGGCTGTGACACTGGTTGTATGGATCTCATGGAAAGGTTTGAGTTGTTGGCGGTTGACCAACTGTGTTCTGGTGGGATCCCCAGGTTTGTGAATTAGCAAGGCCCCAGATGGGAAGGTTTTAGAGACAATATAACGTCCCTTCCATAGTGTCTGAAACTTTGTTGGTTAGGATAAATGTGAGGGATTCCAATACAATACCTTGTCTCCACATCAAAATGTGACCTTCCAGATCCTAAGATCATGTCGTTTCTTGTTATAGGCCTTGTGGGTTTCATTGGAAAATAGGGCTACTAATCAGTTCTCATCTAGCATACTTAAGTTGATTAATCGTTCTCGTTGTGCTAGTGGTAGGTCAAGGTCGAGGTCACAAGCGGTGGATAGTGTCCGGAGTTCTGCTTGGATTGGAAGTGTTGGCAACTTCCCATACACTAACTCATAGGGAGAGTACCCTCTAGGAAGTTTCCAGGTGGAGCGATAGGCCCATAGGGCATCGTTAAGCTTGGTACTCCAATCCCTCCTATATTTGCTAATTGTTCATGTAAGGATCTTGGTAATTTCCCTATTTGTGACTTCGGCTTACCCATTGGCTTGGGGGTGATAAGGTGTTGTAAATTTGTGTGTTACCCCTAAGCATTACATGAGTTTCCAAAAAGTAACCCTTGTGAAGTGTGTCCGATTGTTAGAAATGAGTGCACGAGGCACTCGAAACCTGGTAACGATTTGTTGTTGAACAAATCGTGTGGCGGTGTTGGAAGAACAGTCGATGACGGCTGCTGCTTCTGCCCACTTTGTATAGTGGTCCACCACCACAATGATATACGTCTTTCTGTTTGATAAGGAGGTGATGGGCCCCATGAAGTCAATACCCCAGATGTCAAAGGACTCTAGTGGCTGAATCAACTGTTGAGGTCTCTCCAACCGGGCCGACATCCCACCATCTCGTTGGCATCGTTCACAGGAGCGGGCGAACCATTGTGCGTCCCTGAAGAGTGTAGGCCAATAATACCCTGTAAGTAGGATTTTAATGGTTGTTTTGCTTCTAGCATAGTGGCCCCCACAAGGGCCCTCTTGAGCATCCTAGAGGATGCGTAGTGTATCAGCATCAGGAACACACCATCAGACCAAGACGTCTGTGCACACCTTGTAGAGGTGGTCGTTGATTTCCATGAAATGCTTAGCATTATGAAGAAACTGTTGTTTCTTTTGATGGTTCCATTCTTTTGGCATCTCCTATGTTGAGGTAGGTAAGGATGCGGTTGAACCAAGGAGATTCCTTGGCTGCTTGAGGATCAATGGCGCCTATGAAGAGGAGTTCATCTTGAAATTGATCGGATAAAGGCTCCTCCTCTTCTGCGTCATCCCATCGTAATCGAGAAAAATGGTCAACAACCACATTCTCGGACCCATTTTTGTCTACCATGGTCAAATCAAACTCCTGAAGAATCACCAGCCACCGAATTATGCGGGGGCTCACCATTGGTTTGTTCATTAGGAACCAGATAACACTGTGGTCTGTGTGCACAAACACCTTGTATCCAAGCACATAGTGCTGAAATTTATTCAATGTGAACACCACCACCATCAATTCCTTTTCGGTGGTGGTATAGCTCAATTGTGCACCTACAATGCTACGACTTGCACAATGGATATAATACAGACGTTTCTGATCATCACACTGTGTAAGCACAGCTCCCAGAGCATAGTTGGAGGCATCCATCATAATGTGGAAGGGTTTGGACCAATCAGGTGCCCGTAGAACCAGAGCTTCTACAAGTTTCTGCTTTAGCTCTTGGAATGCTGATTCGAATTCCTTGGTCTAGACGAATGGAGTGTCCTTCTTTGTAAGCTCTACCAACGGTCGGGCTATCTTTGAGAAGTGTTCAATGAAGCGTCGGTAGTAACCAGTGTGTCCAAGGAATGACTGAACATCTTTGACATTACTTGGTTGACAGGTAATTCCTTGGATGACCCTAATTTTTTTAGGGTCTACGTTGATCCCTGTTGATGAAATGAGATGCCCCAACACTATGCCCTCTTGGACCATTAGATGGCTCTTTTGCCAATTGAGCTGTAGATTAGTGTCTACACACCGCTTTAAAACTTTCTCTAGGCGGTCCAACGCTTGCTCGAACGTGGCATCATAGGTGGAGAAGTCATTCATGAAGACTTCTACACCATTGCCGATTTGTTGCTAAAAAATGCTCAAGACAAGGCGTTGGAACGTCGCAGGCACATTGCATAAGCCAAAGGGCATCTTCTTATATGCAAAAGTCCCCCATGGACTCATGAAAGTAGTATTGGCCTGGTCCTCTGGTGCGATTTGGATCTGGTTATAACCACTATAACCATCCAAAAAGCTATAATATTGGTGTCCTGCAATTGTGTCCAACAGCTGGTCCACAAATGGGAGGGAAAAGTGGTCCTTGAAAGTTGCCAGGTTGAGCAACCGGAAATCGATACAAACCCTCCACTTGCCATCTTTCTTGGGTACGATAATGAGTGGGCTAACCCATTTGCTATTAGCAATTGAATAGATGAATCCCACCTTAAGCAGTTATTCAAGTTTCTCCTTTACTACTTACTTCAACTTGGGATTCAATCGTCTTTGTGGCTATCACCATGGCTTCATGGAAGGGTCCAGGTAGATCCGATGCTGGCAGATCTTGGGATCAATGCCAGACAGCTCAGGATAGGACCACGTGAATGCAACAACCCATTTATTTACCATCATCAGTAATTTTTGTTTCTGTTCAGGTGCAAGGGCAGCATTGATAATTACCGGCTTGCCATTTTTTAGGAATGCATACTCTAAGTGAGCCGATAGGGATTTTAGTTCAAGGGGATCTTGCTTGAAGCTCTCAAGGATCTCTAGCTTTCCCCAATCATCAAAGTCATCAACAATGGAGGTCTGTTGATGAATATCCTCCATCACATCCATGCTGTCAATATAGGTTTGCACTAGCCCCTCAGACGGTTCCATGCATATTGTGCTACTAGCAGGATCATCTGTCAACCATTGGGTGGCTTCTTGGTTAGTGGCTGCTGTGTACATGCACTATTAAATTGGTGATTTCTCGGTACATTGACTACATGCTTGAATGGATGTTCGCTTAGCGGACCATAGTTGCTGCACACAGTTGCACCCCGAGTCACTATACACGATGCATGGAACTATTTTATTCTTGATCTTCTCGAAAGGATTTTCCTTTGAAATTTCTAGGGACAGATCTCGGAGTCCTAATCGTACATCCACCGTGCTTAGCCAGGCTCTTCCCATGATGATTGGGAAGTTCCCCTTACAGTTTTCCATGCGGATGACCAGGAAGTCAGCAAGGTAGGACCACCCACAAACGGTGGTCACAATGTCCTTCACCAAACCCAAAGGAACGGTGATGGATTGATCTGCTAACTCGAGCTAGATGTTGCTCTTCTTTAGCGAGGGTGGGTTCCAATTCTTGTACATGTCATGAGAGATTGAATTACCCCCTAACCCTGAGTCCAGAAGAGCTTTTCACGGCTCATTCCCAGCCACCTGAAGATAGATTAGGGGGCTTCCCGGATCTATCAATTTCTAGGGAAGAGAACTAGCTTTGATCCAGTTGGTTATGGCATGTGTGAGCATGATCATCTGGACGTTGGATTATGGCAGAGTGGAGGACTACTTAGGCAGTATGATGGTAGAGGTGTTGGTAGGTTCGAAGGCATTGGCCACAGGCATAGGTGAGGATGTGTTCGAATTATTGGGCTGGAAGAAAGGATGTTTGCATGGTTTGGGTTCTTGTCCACTCGGCCTAGGTGCCGGTTGTAGATTAACAGCCCTCGTAGCATTTCATTATTGTGGCTGTGGCGGTATTTATCCTTGCATGGATGGAGTAGGTGGCAACTGAGAGGGATGATGTGGAGGAGTGGCAGAAGAAGGTGATGGAGGGCAGAAGAGGTGTGGATTTGTCCCCCTGGGTGATGGAGATGGATGTCTGAAATATTCAAGGGGATGGTAGTAACTAGGAAATGCCGCGTGACTAGAAGACTCTCTTGGAGAGATGGGCTGCTAAACATAGTACCCGTAAGGATCTGGCTACTTGTAAGGGTACTGCTACCTTGGAGGTGGCATCCCCCATGCTAGTGGTTGCTACCACTATTGGAAATACTCATACGATTGCAGAGGAATTCCACTTGGATAATATCTTTGCTGCTACTGGTGGAATCACCTGGGGTTACCTTGTGGATAAGGAAACCTTCGAGGCATCTGCCTCTGCACCAAACGAGGGTTCAAGGCATAGACCCCAAACTCTTGAAGGTGGGACATAGGACAACATTCCTTAGGATGTTCATATTGGCATATGCCACATCCATCATCTTCCTCGGTGTTAGAGTCTGCAACCTATTCTGCTGCTGCAACTTTTCCCTTACCTTTGTGTTTGGTACATTCAGCTCCCTTCTTCTTATGTCGATCACGATCACTACCTTGCTCTTTGGACTTTTCTATAATTTTCAATACACTTTGGAATTTCTCATCCAAAGAGTCCCACATTTTATCCACCTTTGCCGATATTTCAGATGCAAACTTTTGTAACGACAAAGTCTTCTGGTTCACCGCTACTTCCAGTGGTGACTCTTCATCCTCATCACAAAATCGAACCTCCCTCTTCCTGAGGGAAGGATCCTGATTGAATTCTTCATCACTCTCCTTTTTTCTGAGTTCTCCTTCCTTTTTGGCCACCTAATTAATGAGGCGCTGCAACAGATGGGCCCTTAGCTCTAACAGCTGCCCCTTAGCGTACACACTAAGGGTCTTTCTCGTTTCAAAACAGAGCCCATCAATAATGTGGTGAAGTTGTGCCCGTTGAGAATAACCATGATCAAGGAACCGATGCAACAATGAGTAACACCTGCTCATGGTGGCATCCAAGGGTTCATGATTCCCTTGTTTCCAACCTTGGATTTTCCATCTCAGATTTGCCACTCTAGAGTACATTTGATATTTTTCATTAAAGATTTCAAGCATCGTACTTTATCTTCTGATTGATTCTGGCTCTAAGGACCAGTACCAACTTTCGGCTTCTTTGATGAGTGTTTGGGGAAACAACTTCAACTGTTGCCAATTGTTATCAATATTTTGCAGGGTGCAGGCGTCATGGAATGCCTACAAGTGGGTTTGTAGATCATAGTTGTATCCCCCTTCAAATCTGGGGATGTTGTTCATGTCAACATGCTTGATCCGACTGTCCTTCATGTGCCTGCTTGGAATGTGAACTGCCTCTGCAATTTGGAGCTTGCTCTGAGTAGCTAGCAATGGCTCATCTGAATCATAGTCCTGTTGGGGACTATGATGTCCTTAACAATTTCTACTACCCCTTATTTCATGCTGGCTAGGGCCATGCAATTGGTCGTGTGCTCCCTCACGTTTCCCTGCTCGAACATGCCTACCATTGTCCTTTCTCTCCAGCCTTCCCTTGTGATGCTCAAAGCCTGAGCTGGAGGAAGGTGAAGGAGAGGGAAAGGATAGAGAAGAAGGAGAGGCATCACCACCACTCTGACGGTGATCTCCCCATCTACCCTGATGATGGTCGTGGTCATCTCCTCCAGCTTTGCTTCGTGACCCACCATTCCCTTGAGGATCATGGTCACTTGGAGGTTTGTTCTAGATGACTGACTAGAGGATCTACAGCCCCAGGTGAAGATTGATCGAATGAGTATCATGAAATATAGGATCTCCATCATCTTGTGGCCCTTGGGAGAATAAGGGGTTACTAAAATGTTTCCCCTTTTATTGTTCATAGCGCTAGGCCTACTGTTGATCTCTTGTCCGTTGAGCTTTAGTGGGACGGTAGTCTCGGTAGTCATGGTCCTCCATGACATACTTTGCCACTCGGTCCTGGATGCCCAATCTACCCAAATTGTAGTATAGCATCGCAGCAGTTGCTCGGTTGAGTGGTAGCATGATGCTACCCTCCATATCCCACCATTAAAGATGCTCATCCTGATGTAGGATGAATGTGAAATCAAGGACATATTCATCAGAATGTTTGTACACCACCCGACATTCTTGTGGCACTGGTGGTTCAAATGCATCTCTCCTGTGAGAAGACATATTGGACATCAGATGGTCCATATAATCATTGTACCTTAATTAATTAACTTAAATTTTCCTAGCGTGCAAAAATGTTTCTATCCTGGGTCCGATCCAACAACTTAAATGATAATTTCACTAAAGTCAGATGATGCATGTAAGACTAACAATCCCCAGCAACAGCGCCAATGATGAGCGGCTAGGTATTCCTATGCCCAACCATACGAATCATGAGCGTTCAACCATGACTCGATTGAAATCCACAGACTGTAAGCACTTAACATACACCAGACTTCTAACCCGTGAAACCTTGGGTTGGAACAGTCGTTGTCATCCTCATCTCACTTGTGAAGTTCTATTATGTTGGTTAAGTGAGACTAAGGCTAATGATTTTTATATCTTTTTAATTATCTTTTTTGGTGATTAATTGAAGTATGAAAGGTAAGGAATAAACTATAATCTAATCTCTAATTATCCTAGTTTGTATTCTAGCTACTTCTAGCATAAGTATCCGGTCCCATCTTCTGAGCACATTCTGAGCATTTCCTAACACTGCTGGGTTACCAGACGTTAAGCATCATTGGGCTTACCAAGTGTTTGGGTTACGTTCGAGATGGTCGTACTTAGGTCTTTAACGAACTACGCATGAACCATAACGATTGAAATTATAATAATAAAAACATTAATAATCAACAAGTAACTAATAAAGCATAAATGAATTATTAATAAAGCATAAACATTTTAAACTATTAAAAGCATGAAACAACTAAGTCCAAATGCTGCAAGGATTTTATGAACAGTTTCTCTTTATTGCCATCACGCCAATGGGCTCAAATACATCAATGCTTGAATAAAGATCACATCGCTTTTCATACACCTATTGTGGGCACTTGGCAAATATTCTATCTCTTATGGGAGCAAACTGCAAGAGCTTCACTATCACTACTCAAAAAGATGCCTAAATGAGGCAGAAGACCCTCATATTTATAGATCTAGGAAAGGGGGCTATGTAAACGGGGCCACGTCGACGTAGGGTGGCTACGTCGACGGGCCCACGTCAACGCGGCTACGTATACGCGGCCCAGTCGACGCATTGACTTTTGACACTTCATCAATGAGTTTAAAGAAGAAATTTTTCTTTTACATCATTTAATTAGGAAGGCAAAGAAACTAGTACTTTCTAAGTTATATGTTATTCATGCTAAAGTAAAAGAAAAAATCTCATATATAAAAGCTGAGATTAAATTACTAACCTCTTTGAATAAGGATTACAACAAGATTCAAGAAGAAGAGACTCTTGAAAATCAACCAAATAATTTAGAGGAAGCAACACATGAAAATTCAAGCTCAACATCAAGCTCAAGCATAGTAAGATTTGATAATTTTGTTCATAACGATAATATTTTATTTTTGTGTAAAAATTGTGGTGGTAAGAAAGCTCTTAGCTATGATGATCAAAGTAGGATTAATGGTTGGTCTTGTCAAAAAGGCTTTGGTAAGGAAATTGTGCAGGTACCAATAAGTGAGAATGAAAGGAAGTGGACCCTAAAAATAATGCAAAAAGTGATCAAGATTTCTATCATAAGGAACATGAACAACTAGAGACATCACATACACGACCTGATGAAAGAGAACCTTAGGATGAGGAGGTACTTCATGATAGGGGACCTCACCTTAAACTCCATTGATCTTCTCTTCTCACTAACAAGCAAGGTAAGTCAAGGTAAGTCTCCATCTCCTTGCTTGCTAGATAATTAGGATAGTGCTTGAGAACTTCAAAATTATCTACATCTTGTCTAGATTAAAAATGGTAAAATAAGTGTCTAGACCATTTCTTACATTCATCCATGATATTAATATACTTGGTTTTATGAATATTTATAATAGCACTCATAATAAATTCTCTTGAATCTTCATCTCATAGTAATTTTAGTTTGATTTCTTGTCTTGCATCCAATCTTGCTTAATTTGAAATTCCTTTGATGATCTATTTCTATGCTCAAAATCTTTGGGACATTTTTTCCATTTATAAGATAAGACAAACCTATAAAAATTCTATCAATATTACTACTTGAAAACCTAAAACTCCACAAATGAGCTTAACATTTACCTACAATTATAGTTTTTTTGTGATATTTGCATAAAGGCCCAAGATAAGCAACATGTGTAGGGGGTCTTTGGAGACTATGGCCAAAGAACCATAATGAGCAAGAAAAGAACTTCAAGAGGTAAATTTTTTTAATGGTAAATTTTCGAATCACTATGTGTTACATATGCAGACTTTTAGATTAATTGGATATATATAGTTAGTTCTCTATAACCATGAGCAATTTTTAATAAGTGGTTATGTTTGTTGTATTGTCTTATACAAAAAGCAAAATATTCATGTTTCTCTCATAGCTGTAATATTCTATTGTTAATCTCTTCTTGGGTGAATCTAGAAATACATGTTGCCATAAAACAGTTATATCTAATGGATAGGCTTAATGATGCTCCATGCTCTATCTTATGCTAAAGTTTATTAACAAATTATTTTTATTTGATCATATTTACATTAGTAGAGAACTTCAAGAAGTATATGAACATATACTTATCAGCATATTTTTTAATCAATGGTTGTGGATGTTGCATTACCTTGAACAAACTACAAAATATGTGTTTCTCACCCATAGCTTTCTTATTCTCATGGAAATTTCCAAATTTCTGGTTAATATAGGAATGCAAGTTTTAATGAGACAACTAGATAAGATGCTTATTACTACTTGTTCTACCTTTGACCTTTAAAATTGAATGTTAATGATCCTTATTAAATTAATTGTAGCTCCTTGTTCTTGATCGCAAAAGAGCAATTCTCAATTTTCACAATCATTCCTTAAGTGGAGGATGCAGTACATTTCTTACTACATTTTGAGCAATAACATGATTGCTCTATGGAAAAGTATCCATGTCTATTCTTCCTAACTAATGAATCTAGCATCAATGGTTTTCCATTGCAAAATTGTATGGTTATATTTACCTCACCATAAAGATAATGTTTTACAAAGATAAAGAATATTTGAACATTCCAAGCACAATGCACTACTAATGACTTATTTTTTCAGAAACATGTTGCTTACCTTTCAAAGCCTTTACTTCACTTCAAGGTTCAATTTCACTTGGAAGGTTTGGTTCTACTCTTGCCAAATTTGGGGCACCTCTTCATGAGCATGATAAATACATACTTACTATATCTTTTTAGGATTATGAGTGCCACTTGGCTCTATATATTATCTGGATATTATTATTCTTTTATATCTTTTCTCACCAAGTTTAAGCACTTTATCCTTTTTGATACTATTCAAAAAAGGGGAGAGTGGTATGATTATCTTTGTATGATCACTAAACATTTTCTTAAGTTTTGAACATCACCAAAAAGGAGAAGATTATGGATCCTTTAGTGTGTTTTGGTGTGTGTCAAAATGTTAAGTAAAATGGAGTCAAAGGTTGTTTGCATGGTTGTATGATTATTGTGTTTGTAGGACTACATACATGGGAAACCAAGCTGAGTTGAAGAGGACAAGGAACAAAATTTTTAGAGCTCAAAGGAGGAAGTCATCCACATGATCTTCAAATGAATATTCAAAGAACATGAATAAGGGTAAGATACTATACAAGCAAACTTATAATCATCAAAGCATGCAGAAGATCAATGCTATGGACAAGGAACAATGCATTCAAAAGATAGAGAAAGTGGAAGAAAGATGTCTCTAGGAAACAACAGACATCTTAGAACAATTCGAGTGAACTAAGACAAATACGTCTTCAGAAATAGCAAGACATCTTTCTCAGACAAAGATGTCTTTCATAAGGAAAAGACATCTGTACATAATATAGACCAAGTTCATAAAGATGTCTTCTAGAACAAAGACTTCAAAAAGATCTTTTTCAAGAAACAAAGATGTCTTTTCAGAATTGAAGGCAAATTCAGAGAGATGTCTCAGGCATAAGAAAAGATGTCTCCCATGACCATTAGTAACCATTGCCTAGTCATTGCACAAGTTCTAAGAAGGATTTAGAAACATGGTAGCTATAAGAAGTCCTGATGTGCATTGGGAAATATGCAAGCCTTATTGTATTCATTGTATAATCATTTGTAATCATTGAACTCTCTATTACTCCTCATTGTCTTATCATTTTGGCATTGTAAAGTGTGCTATACCTAACTATACAAGGAACAGCAAATTGAATTGCAATTATCCTCTATAATTCTTATTATTATTTCCCTATAGGGTTGATGTGCTTTAGCTTATTAGGATTCTATGGAATTGAGTTGTTGGTGCTACAATATAACACTTCGGTGTGGAGCTCAAGATTGTAAAGGTTGTGGAATCCTTGAAACCACATTTCCAAACTTGATGGGACCTTGGTGGATTGAGTGATTGGTGTTGTGGTACTACACTCTGAAGTAGGGCTTGAATACTATACAAGGTGTGGATCCTTCAACCACATTTTGAGAGCAATAAAGTCTAGAGGTGTGCTTGCAATCTACTATTCGAGTGTGAAGTATCCAAGTTGAAAAACCACATAAATTCATGTGTGTGCTTTGTTTCATGAAGGTTTGATTTAAGTAACTTATTCATCCCCCAACCCCCTTTTAAGTTCTACGATCCACAATACTTGTCTTCTTTCAATCCTCAATTGCTCACAATGGAGCCCAAGCTTAAGATAAGACATTTATAAGATATTTTCCTAAGCTCTCTCAAGTGCTTTCTCTTTTCTTTCACTCAACTTCCTTGCATAATATTTGCTCTTAAATAAGATCTCTTCCCTCAAGAGCTCCCTCTCTTACACTCTATTCGAATGTTTGACTTTCAGCATTTGCACTTTGGCCCTTGGCACTACAATACTTACAATGGTGAATTACATCAATATTTATAATCAACTAAAAGGTAAAAACCCTAGAAACCTTTCCTTAGCTTAACTTGAGGTTCTTTAGATGTTTCCCAAATCTTGTCATATTCTCCCCAAATATTTCCATCTTGCTTTGGCTATTTCTTAAATTGAAATAGTGTTTTCAAAGGTCTCTTCATGCATCTAGTTCACCTCTAGCTTTGATGGAACATCTACTATGAAAGCCCTACTTTGGAAAGAGACATTACTATTTTTGATATACATCTACTCTTCAAGGAAGATGTCTTTGGAAAGACATCTCTAGGGAAATGTGTATCTTTCTTAGGAGACGTCTCTTCTGAAGGTTCCAAAAATAAAAGTGCTCATTTTGATACTGAGAACCTCTAGATACCTTCCAACAAGTTCCCATACAACCTAGAACATCTTAAACTCATCAAAATAAGTCAAAAATAGCTCCAAACATGCCAAAAAAATCCAAGAATCATCCCCAACAAAATAAACATAAAAAGACACATAGTATGTAGGGTAGAAGAAGGTGATCAAAAGAGGTGTCCCTACACTAGCTCTCCCACCCTTAAAAATGTCATGCTTCATGACCTTTCACAAGCTAGAAGACACCATGCCTCCATGACTCAAGGTCATCACAATAATCATGACTCAATATAGTACAAACATGAGAATAAATATCATTGGAGGTTTTGGTTTTGAGCTTTCCTTATTCATGAGGGCTTGTCCTCATGTCCCACCATGATTTCTTCATCTAATCATCTCCTTGGAATGCTTCCCTTGTATCCCCATGATGACCCAAGCCTACAACAAATAAAGAATAAGAAAAATAAAAAGGATTAGGCTTTATTGATCCAACATCCTTTCTTTGCTTCTTTTTCCTCTTCTTCACCTTCTTCTTCTTGGTGTTTGGAAAACTATCACTTAGCTTCCTTTCATCACCACCATGTAGATTACCTTAATGTTGTACTTCCATTTTATAGCCAAGACAATCAAATCCATCAACACACTTCATAAATTTATCATTGCTATAATCAATAACAAGCATCTCCAAATTTTGAAAAATCATATCATTATTAGTGTCTTCACTTACATCCAGAATGATGTTCTCACAATGACTATTCTAATAGCCATCATCATCAAAAAATTTACCAATATTAGTCTTCCTCTCACTAAAAATGGCATCAAAAGTCATAATATGACTCTCAATATCATCACAATGATCATGATGCTCATCATTACCATTGAACAAACCACTATCAAGCTACAGTGAAAAACTAGCATCCATCACACTAACTTCAACATGATAGACATTACTACCATCAACAAGGTCAAGCTCACTCTTACTTACTTCTTCATGGCTTCTCCCAACCATCTTTGGTTCAACTTGATCTTCAAGATATGGCTATACAATCTCATCAAAGCTTGAATGTTTAAGATTCCAAATAGGAGTTCCCAATTCCAATGGCTTCTCCTCTTCAAAGGAATCATCAACAAGCTCTTCATCCCACTTTAAAGGTACAAACTCAAAAGGTAAACTCTCCTCCATGGTACTAACATCAAATTCATCAAAAACATCATTAAAGTAATCATTCTTTCACATACCTTGGCTAGAAGAATCACCTCTCTTCCATGAGATAGTCTCAACTTGATTTAGAATCTCCTTTCCCTTTCCATAAGGTGTAGAATAATTGCAAAAAGAATGAGTATCATACCTTCTAGTGCTATCCTTGAATTTCCTTGAAGAACTCCCTTAATCTTTACCACTCCTTTGGCTTTGATCTTTCATCTCCCATGACTCATGAGGTAGGAACTCTCATTGATCAACAATGTATACCATCTTGGACTTTGAAGATCTCTTGGTCCCTTTAATGAATCTCTTGGTTTCCTCCCTTGAAATCCTTGAGTATTAAGCCCTCCTTCACTCAATAAGAAATACTTGAGTACTCTTTTTCTCATTGATCTCTACTTCATTAGAACCTTCATCTTCATTTCCTTCTAGATGGCTAGAAGATATTCTATTAATTCTCCTCAAAATATTTCCCATGTCAGTCTTGAATTTCTTCATATCCCTTTCTAAATTTTCTTGCATTTTAGCCACAAAAGCTTTAAAGGAGTTCTTAAACTCTTGAAGCTCTTGATAGGTCTTCTTCTTTGGAGCCATACCTAAAGCAACAAGAATGATATCCAAAAGAAAATACAAAAATATCCATAACAATGTTTCTTTCATTTAAAGAAAACATCAAGCTTCAACATAGAAGTGTGGAAACCTCCAAAACCTTTGCTCTAATACCAATCTAGTGCATGGATGTTAAACCTTGATAAATTCCAATAGGACCCAATCCACAACTTCTAAGCAAATCTAGCATAGAAAATAAAAATAACACAATAAAATGAAGAAAATATCCCTTATATTAATATAATTCTCAAAATATATAGAAAATACATTAAAGATGAGGAGCCAAGCTCAACTCACAACTCTCCCAAGGATCTTAGAGGCCACACTTATCCCCTCTCAATCCTCAATTTCTCATAATGGAGCCCAAGCTCAAGATAAGATACTTATAAGAGATTCTCCTAATCTCTCTCAATTGCTCTTCCTTACCTTTCACTCAACTTCCTTTCATAAGATCTATTCTTGGACAAGCTCTCCTCCCTCAAGAGCTCTCTCTCTTTCCCTCTATTGGGATGTTTAGCCTTTAGTGTTTACACTTTGGCCCTTGGCACTACGACACTTACAATGGTGAATTACATCAATATTAATAAGCACTTGGAAGGTAAAAATCCTAGAAACCTTTTCTCAACTCAACTTGATATTTTTAAGATGTTTCCCAAGTCTTCTCATCTTCTCCCTAGCTATTTCCATCTTTCTTTACCTATTTCCTAAATTAGAATGGTATTTTCAAAGGTTTCCCCATGTGTCTGGGTCATCTCTAGCTTTGCTGGGACATCTACTATGAAAGCTTCGCTTTCAAGAGAGACGTCTACTATTTTTAATAAACATCTACTCTTCAACAAATATGTCTTTGGAAAGATATCTATCTTTCTGGAGAGACGTCTCTTCTAAAGCTACCAAAAATAAAAGTGTTCATTTTGATGCCAGATGCCTCCCAACAAGTTCCCATAGACCCTAGAACCTCCTAAACTCATCAAAATAAGCCAAAAACACCTCCAAACATGCCAAAAGATCCAAGAATAATTTCCAACAAAATCAACATAAAAGGAAACATAGTATGTAAGGTAGAACAAGGGGATCAGTAGAGGTGTCCCTACACTAGCATTGGTGAAAATTAAAGACATCACCATCTCCTATTCAATTAAGACCATAGTAGAAGCCCTCAATTTGCCCAACATTAGGGAAAAACTTACTAAAATATCAATGTAGGCAGACCTAGAGGAAAAGGAGTGGATCTAGTGATGATATGGGGTGGACTATAACAAGTACATTGCCCTTAAAAAGGTGTAGAGGTCTTACTAAAGGATTGAAGCCTATCACCTAAATCCAATGATGATGCCAAGTAAGGTGAAAACCTTCTCTAAGTGGAAAAGTTCTTAGTTAACATACCCCACCTTATTTTCCTAGAAATTAAGAAATACTTTAAAGAAAATGAGAAGGGTAGGAAGACACTCCTCTTTCCATGTTTGATTTGTAAATTATGTAAAAAGAAGGGATAGATCACTACTAAAATGATATATTCCATTGTGCTCCTACCACCTTATGATAGGAAATGATAAAGGATAAGGTAGTAGTAAAGCAACAAGAAGAGGAGCAGCCTAAGAAACTATACCAAAGATGCTCACAGCTATCAAATAACTTAGAAAACTTAAGGAGTAGTAGCTATAGTAACATCAAGGCTCTACAAGTGGTAGAAAGTTCTTTGTTTACCATCTAATCATGAGCCATTTGAATAAGATCACAAGAATCATCAATTGGCTGGATAGGAAAATGGCCTCATTATTCTCTACATAGAGGAACCAAGCATTCACGAGGCCTAATCCAAGTGCCATGGAAATTATAGTGTTCATTCCTAGACAACATTTCTTGAGATTTTAGGAAATATTGCAGCCTTCTTAGTCATTTTGGAGGAAGGTGAGTAGGAAATAGTCTTGGTGATGCAACATAAGGATTAGGAGATAACAATGGAGGTGGTGGTTGATAGAGTAGCAGAGGCCCTTAACACTTCTACAACATTTCTATTATACATCACTACCATGGTAGACATCCATGTGTCTCTAGAAGCAAGAAGTGATTAGATGAGTGTTTCCTAAAATGAGGAAGTATTTGAAAGACTAGTGGGAGTTAGGCAACTACTTCTAGAGATCTTTGATCTTCTAAATGAAATCACTATAAACCAATCATAACTGCTTAAGATAAGGGGTAAACTACTAGTTGCTAATGTACAACTTGAGGATGTCACTATAATTAATCAATGGTTGGAGGCTAAAGTTACTAAGTTAAGAGCTTGTCTCTCCAACCTTGCCATTGTTAGGCTAAAGCTTACATAGGATGAAGCTTTATAATAGCTTTAATAAAAATATCATGAGGCTAAGAATGCAAAAGAAATGGTGAACAACACTGATAAGGACCTATTGCAAGTTCGCAATGAGAACTTGGTCCTCACCAAGGATAATCACTACTTGCAAAATGTTGAGTAGTAGAAGGAATAACTAGTCGAGTATATCTACTAGTAAGAGTAGCTTGATAAGGTGAATGTGGACTTGAGGAGTTTGGTAACCAACAATAGGAATCTCTCAATGGAGGTTCATGCTCTTTGCCAATAGAACACAATTGAGATAATCACCTAGAAGAATGAGGACCTAAAATTTGAAAGAGTGAAAAATCATTACATAAACTAGGTTGGACTACCCAAGGAGATTAATGAAAATGAAATAAAATTGTCAAAGACAAATATAAATGAGGCTCTCTAGTAACTCTAGTAAAGAGACGATGTATGATAGCCCATCTTTGATGGATTGAATGCATACAAAAAGGTAGAATTCGGCCTAAAGGAGTTGCAAATCAAGGAGATAATAGAGTATATGGAGCTTACCAACCTCCAATATGCAAAGTTGGAAATGCTAATAGCGAGGAGGTCAAGATCATAACTAGAAAATTAGGTTTCTAGCTTCTACCTCCTTTATGAGGTGGAGTTCAAGCTTCATAAAAACATAAAGCAAAAGTTGGAGATAGCCAATGCAAAGCTTGAAGACCTTACAAGAAGATTCACTAATTAATGATCTATTGCTGACAACCTAGCAAAAAGGATTAATGACTATCACAAGCTACAAAATCTTGTAAAGATGTTTAACATTAAATGTAAGATATTTGCAACCTCGTTTGTCAGCATGAAAGAAATGTTTCTTTTCATGTTATGCCTATGGGATATCCCTATATCAACCCATATTGGTGAAGCCACCTATATCATCTCCAATCCACGGAATAAATAAGAAAAGATAAAAGTACTTTTGAATGCTTTCAAACTTCCAGCAGTAGCAGTAGGACAACCTCAACAACCAGTTATACTAAGATGAGATGAAGGACCATCTAATTCATAGGAGCCTCCACCTCCAAGCATAGTATGAGAATTCATCACACCTCTATCCATTCAACAAGCACTTGCTACAATTTTGTCTAAGTGTCCAATTTTATTATAAATGGTACTCATTTTTGTAAAACTATACACTTTAGCACTTAGAGTCAGTTAGACTTAGTCATATTTATCAATAAATTTCATACTTTTCCAAATTTTGTAAGAAACTTAATCCCAATTTTGTTCACTTGAGGATGAGTTCTTAATCAGTCATCGGGGTATGATGAGCCATTAATAAGATAGGCTACGTCAATGCATACCTATTGATGCAACCTCAATTGATGTATCACCATCAATGCATGCTAAGATGTGTTGATGCAATACATCAACGTTCATGTAGTCATTACCTATATAAATGTGCATACCCTTTGCATTTATGGTACCTTTTGATCATAAACTTAGCTAAATTCTTATAGTTTCTTCCTTTAAGATTTAGAATATTTTCTCTCTAAGTGTCAGCAATATGGATTTATAATATTTTAGAGCATTTTATTCAAGTACATATGTACTTAGACACATTGTTATGGATGGCAATAAAATCGAGATCTCCTCTATTCATTGCAGCACTTCAATTAGCATAATTATACTATTCAACATGTTACTTTATATGCAATTTACATTATTATTCTTGAGTAATTAATGTTATTATTCATAAGCATGTGAGTACAACCACTTCAAGCATAATTTATCAACACTTGGTAATCCCAACAGTGAATACTTCGTGCACCGAGTAGTATATACTTGGTAACCCAACAACGTTACTATAAGTTCAAGATGTGTAAGGTAAGTAGAAATACATACTTCGCATTAGGATAATTAGTTAATAACAAATTTAATTAGTTAATGATGAGTGGCAATGTACCCCTACATTCAACCATACAAATACGAGCATTCATGCACGATCCGATCGAACTCCACAGATGGACTAGTTGTGATATCTAGATAGTTACATGTTGATAGATGTTCATTGTCTTCTCACCTAGACTAGTATTTACTTGGTCACATATGGTTTAGTTCAGAGTGAGGCGAATGATTTGATCCTAAACTAGTGCTACTCCTAGAGACAATGGAAAATAATCTTGTTTTAAGCTAATAAGCAATGAGAATCAAAATCTAAACTAGCCTAAGTGTGATGAGCATTTGTCCTTAATCATCCGTGCACATCTTGAACCTCGTGTACTACTTCTGGGATTACCAAGTGCATATCACTTGAGCACTCCTAGACACGCTACTAGGTTACCAAGTAGTTACACTTAAATGTTTGTGATTAAGTCATACTCATTCCACATTTAACAAGAAGAATAGTAAATGATGGTAAAGAAATATTAACTAAGAAACAATAAATAACAATAACAATTAAACAATTAAAAACTAAGTGAATTTTGCAATGATGGAGTAATCTCGATCTTCATTGTTGATCATGCGCGTGTCCAAGTACGTCACACTCGAATAAAGGTTCCGTACAATTACAATCACCACACTGCAGGCATGCACTAGGGAAAGAACTAAAATGAATTGAAAACTAGCAAAAAGGCTCTACTCTAACACTTACCAACTCTCCCTTTCTTTCCTATGCACCTAAATGTGGTATTTATAAGCCTACACAAAAATCACAATATCATGTATTCGATATCGTTATCTAGGCTACGATATCACATACCTGATATCAAGGATTTGATATCGGGACCTGGCAAAACATGATTCATCATACCCCCACAACTGAATAACAACTCGTCCTCAAGTCAAACAAAATAAGAATGAGTTTGATTGATCACATAGTGGATAGGTATGGGATTATCAACTAACTAAGAATTACTCATGCCACAATGTGGAATTGAACAAAACAAAATTGGGACATAGACACAGACTTTACAAAAAAAACATTTGTTGAAACTCATGTGGTTCCTGGTGATAGTGACTCCTCCATGGGTCTCTTCCCATTATCTTGTGCTCTAGTTTTTGGAAATTTATGTCTCTAAAGGAGTGCTTGGAGATTTTCTTCTTTGGTTTGGGGATCCTGTGTCATCCATGCTGATGCTTCAATATTTGATGGATTCGGCACCTCCCATGAGCACGACAGTTGTGGGAACATCTGATTGGCCTTAACATACCAAATCACAAACATCCATCATTCCTCTTCAAAGGATCTAGCTTTGTCCTTACATTCTTGGTAGTCTGTGAGACATCGAGCCAAATCCACCATGACATCCTTCTATCCTTGGTAGCTGGTTTTAACCACCTCTAATTCAGAATTTGCCACTTCTAATTTTTGTAGCATCTTCTTGTGTTCAGCAAATTCTATTTCATACTTTGCATAGGTGGTTGCTACCTACTTTTCCAATTCTGTTCTTGGGCATCCTGCTGTTGACATGGCTAAGTTGGCATATCCTAGGTTTGCCAACTCCATGTACTCCATGAGGTCTTGTATCTGCAGGTCCCGAATTTTTAGTTCAACTTGGTGAGCAAAGGCATAAGTATCCAATATGGCCCGCCAATCAGCATTTTGAGCACTAAGTGTGTTAATGTGGGCTTTGGCCATATGGATTTCTTTCTCAATCACTTGCTTGTACATCCCCACCTGATCTCTGAAATGCTATTTGACCTTCTCATGTTACTTGGCCTCATTCTACCACACACTTATTTCAATTGTTGTCTTTTGACGAATCACACATACCTCCTCCATTGAGAGCGTTCTATTTTCTCTGGCCAAGCAATTCATATCCTAGTTGACCCTTATTAATTATTCTAGCAATTGCTAAAAATTTTCCTCAAGAACATTCTTTTGTTTTTCTACTGTAGTCAACTGGAGATTTTTGGTGGTGAGGCATTTATTTTCTTCTTGTGAGGCCTTGAGTGCTTTGGTGTGTGCATATGTTTAAGCTTGTGTCTTAGAAGCATCCCAATCAACCTTCTCTTTTTCCTCAGCCACTTTTTTATTCCCTCTAGTAATTTATTGAGCTACTTTATCTAAAAAGATTCTAGCTGGTTTGTAGGGATGAATTAGGACGGATCCCAATGTGTAGCTTCTAGGGTGACAAGCTTTTCTTGGAGTCTTTCCAACCCCTCCTCTACATTCTTAGCCCTAACCTCTGCCATGACCAACTTTCTATTTGTGGAGATGAGGTCTAATTGAGTTGTTGTGACATCCTAAGGGATGTCAAATAAGGATTTCATCACTTATCTTGTCTATAGCAATCGATCTAGAACATCCTCATGCTCCGCAGGAGTCATCAAGGGACCGGCCAAATTTTGAACATCGTGTGCTCTTGTAAAATCTGCCGGTGGCACAATAGGGACATTAAATGATTCTTTTATGTGATCTGTGACCACTTCTACTACTCCCGTTGCATCTTGGTGCTGCATGACCACTACTGTGGCACCTTCACTAGTTTCTAATTGCACCTAAAAAGATGCAACATTTCCAAAGATCTATTGTGACCAGTGTGATTCCCCTCCTCCTATTTGGATAGACACCTTGACCCGTGCACGATCAATTGAGACCATGGATCATATGACATCATCGATGATCCTAAAGAGGCTGGCTTCATCATGACTTCCCCAACTAACCATTTTAGTGATGGCCCTAAGATGGCTCATCGATGGTCGATAGTCCTACAGCGATAGTGGCTATTCTCACTGGCCTGTAAGTTGTGTGCTGGGCCCTGCTTCCTATTCTTGCTTAGGTGCTAGTGTCTTACTAGCACTTTTCCTTGGGGTTGGTGGCTTTAGTAATTTAGTGAATGAAGCATTTTGGGCCTTTCTAGGGATGTCATTGGTGTACCCCAGAATTCTAGCACATCGGCACAGTTTCCTAATAAGACAAGGGAAGGGCAATGCAAACTTTCCTATCTTACGTTCTTCAAACCACCTCAAAATTTTTATAAGATATAGATGGGGTAGGTTGGCATTAACCTTGCCCATCAAGATGGTACTTTCTCTAGTTGCATATGTGAAAATTCTATTTAAACCTTTTGTTTGAAAAATTTGATATGTGCCAATTTTGAAGTACATTCTCTCTTCAAGTGTAAGCTCTCCATATGCTTATCTTCCTTGACGTATGCCCTTTTCAACCATATCTTTTTCACATTAGCATCAAAACAAGTGGACAAGTGAGCAACCTTTGGCTCTGTGTTCAGAAGATTTAAAACTTCTAAAATGGCATTAGCAAAGAAATCAATAAAAATGCCACCAATATCAACGGTGGTGCCTTCTTCTTTGTTGTGTCAAAATTGGTACATCTCTCCTAGGTACCAATCACCACTTTCAGAGAGAATAGGCCATAGTGGAGACCCTTTAAGTTAATCCCTGACTGCTTCAGGAGCAAACTCAGTAAAAGGTCCAAAGTTGGGGTCTACAATCATAGCTACTGATGTTGACCTTTCATGAATTACCTGAACACATTCCAGGGACAATGTGAGATGTTGTCCTTGTTTAGGTGCTCCTTCATCTCCACCTTCAGCATGTCCTAGTTGCACAGTAATAGGAGGTTTCTGATGGATGCTGAATGATTGTGCCTCCTGTTCTGTACATTCCTCAAGAGATGCCTAGCCTTTGCCTCTCCTTGGTCATTTGGATGCACCCTAAGAGGGTCTTCCTTGCTATCCTCTTTTAGGGGCCATCTGCAATCACACAGAACCATCTATTAGTAAGGCTATTTACAAAATTTTATTTATACCTTACTTCTTGCCTTAATAAATTCATTTCTTGTCTAGTATGATTCAAAGTTAGAAAATTTTACAAAAGTTTCCCCTAAAAGTTTTGATATTGGGCCCAATTTTGATTAGGTGACTCCAAAAAAATAATTTTCATGGTATGAGTGAAGAGATAAAATTAATTTGGCAAATGCTTTTAACATTTTTAAGGTTATTTACTCTTTATGACATCCTTTGGGAAATGATGAATTCGAAAAAAACTATGCGCAACTTGGAGTGTACCCTTCCCCCACGACTAAGACAAACACTCCGGGTTTAGAAAAATTTGATTGGAGCGAGAATCGGAGCATTAATGAGCATGATATGAAAGTTGGAATGATAGGTGCTCCAAGTGTCAGAATTCATAGAAGAAAATTTCAACAACTACCCTTGCATGAATAGTGAAAAATGATGTTAACATGCATAGTGAGGTCCCTATATATAGTTTTTATAGGTGCAATATTACGTACCCAATAGCATGGACCCAATATCGCGTCGGACCCAATATCGGGTACCCAATATTATTTCCTTTTGATAATAGGGTATTTGGAAAAATTGATGAATTTTTGAATTTCCAAGGTCAACAATGAAGGATTTGAGGTTAATTTGAAAGGTCTAGGGTAATGTTAAAGAGACCTAAATGCACCAAAAGTGTAATGAAGTGGAATCTGGCAATGAAATTCATGAATAGGATGAGGAAAAAGGACATGTAGTGGTGCACAGGAATATTGGAATTAAAATGATGATAAGGGAAAGAATAACTTTAGCAATGTAGTACTTGGAGGGTATAAGGTGATGTGGTGATGTGCAAAGAGTGCAAATTACAAAAGTTACGCAAGTGGATCCTCCCCAAAGTAGGTTCCTACCTATCATACCCTTATGTAACCACACCTAAAAATGTTCATAGGCACTAAAAGGGTTAAATGCAATCCACATTGGTTGCACAAAACACACACATGTAGATATTGCCATGATGAGGTATGAACTCGATGCTACATAAGACATAAGTCAAAAATACATGAACAGTGAGATGAGGCAAATCATAGAAGGGATTGCAAAGATTGGGACATGAGGTAACTGACCTAAGGCACAATGAATCCTGAGTGTAGGGCATGATTAATGTGTCATTAGCCCATCACTCCAAAATCAAGACTAAGTCCATTCCTCTAATCAGTGATATCGCATTGTTTCATCAAATGATGGACAACCATAAGAGCACCATGACAGTAAGGCATACGATCACTTGGCATTTTGTCCAAGGGAGGAGTGATTTTGGAATTTCTCTATGGCACATTATTCTTGATCTTTTCTTTTTGTTTTTCTTCTTCCTTTCTCTTTTTTTTTTCTTTTGCAAGTCACTTTAGCACTTTGTTCTTTCTAACAATGAATTGAAGAAGCTGCCAACCTTCAGGCATTGGTGCATGTCTTTCTAGTGGGACCCCCAGAATAGCATTAAGTTCCTTTATTAAGTGCCTTTATTACTCTTACTTCCATTTTTCATTAGATTTACAAGGATCTTAATACAACCAGGCTACATGATAGCTCCTATAGATGTCACCAAAGAGAATCCACAAGTCCCCTTGATGTCATACCCTGGTCATTCCTTCTTGGTCTATCATTTTTTGCTTTGGGTAGGATGAGCACAAAATTACTTTCAATTTTAATGATGGCAAGAATATCATCATTCCCAAAGTAGAATCTCTTATTAATAGGATGGGTGGGTGGATGTTGTGGACTCACTATCAAAATAAGTAATCACCTAAGACTTGATAGCATAAAACAACACCTTGACCAACGAGTCACATGAGTGTTTTATTCATAGATGAGACTACCCATAAAAAGATAAAACAACAAATAAAAAGTTAAAATAACAAAATAAAAAGATAAAAAACTGGAAAATAAAAAATTATAAAATTAAAGAAAAGGAAAAACATTTATTAATTTTGCTTATCAGAATAGAGGGTATCCCTCATAACTAATCCTTTGAGTATGGCTAGAATTAATAAATGGGAAATTTGGACCCCAAGCATTTTGGGAACGTTGGAGTCTAATCATATCCAAACCACTAGATGTCCTTTGATGTGGTGGTTGGAATGTACCCAAATTGGGTTCACACACTTGATTAAAGTAGGCATAGTGGGGAAAATTATAAAATGTGGTTAATTGATAAGGAGTTGACCCACTATGGCACCTGTGACTGTAAGATGTTATGCAAGGATCAATATGTCTCCCTATGTGGTTATATTCATTGGGCCACATGGTAGTTGGAGTATTAATTGGTGGCCTTGATATGGTAACACGAGGCATTGAGTTCGAGAGAGAAGATGCATCATAGCACTAGACTTGTGTTGAGTTGGTGGATGTAGTGGTTTCAGAACTGTGTTGTCTCTTTCTACAGTTATGCCTAAAGAAAGGACACTTCCAACATTATGGAGGACCTTCACTACTGTTGACAGTAGCAACATAAGTAACATTTGTGGGTGGGTGCTCTGGTGCAAAGCCTTCTGGCACAACTGGTGGTGATATAGAAGGAAGTGAATGATGAGAATATGGAGAGCGAGGAGAAGTGCAAGAAACATGAGGTGGTGATCTTGTTGCAGAGGACATGGGTCAATAGCACTCAGGAGAATGATAACAATGTGGTGAAATAGAGGGTGTTGACATAGTTGGGGAAATAGGATGTTGAACATAATAAGCGCTTGGGTTTGGATGGTATGAAGGGTGTGACCAGTTTGACGGTGGCCTCCCCCATGACTGGGGTTTTTGCCACTATGGTTGAACCCAATATTTCTATATGAAATATGGATGTAACATTCCTTCCCAATGCTCATGTAAGTGTGACAAGATTGGATATTGGCCCGTGGGGTGATTGTATAGGCAAATGTCACATTGATATGGGTGATTTGCAGTTGAGTTCTTATCCTTATTTTCTTCAACCCTTCTTTTCGATTGTCGAGTGGTGTTCGGTCCTATTTCTCGGTTTGGCATGGTTCCACCTCTAATAATGTTGGCATAGTCTCCGCATTTTTTATGTACCCATTTCATTATCTTATTGATCATTGTCCCAATTTCATCTAATGATTGTAGTATTGGCAAAGATGATTTCACCTCCTTGGGGTGAGTTGATTCCTCCTCTTCATGATCATGGGCCTTTGCTGTTTTGAGATTTTGGTCCTATTGAGGTCTTTCAACATTCTCCCGCTTAGCTATTTCTCCTTCTTATTTTGCTGCCCACTTAATAAGCTCTTAAAATTGGTGGATTCGTAGTTCATATAGTTGACCTGGGCATACATCCCCAGGATCTCCCTTGTTTCATTACGAAGCCCATCCATGATGTGATACATTAGCCTTTCCTTAGAAAACCCATGGCTTGGGCAATTGTTTAACAATGAATAGTATCTTTCTAAGGCCATGTCCAAGGGTTCATGTTGCCCTTGTTTCCACTCTTGGATTTGTCTCCTTAAGGTTGACACTCTTGCATAGGTTTGATATCTTTCATTGAATAGTTCTACCATTGTTGGCCAATGTCAAATTAATTTTTGTTTTAAAGACCTATACCATACTTTTTCTTGGTCAACTAGTGTCGTAAGAAAGAGCTTAAGTTTTTGCCACCCATTATCAATATTGTTCCATACACAGGCATCATGGAAGGCTTGTAAATGATATTGTGAATCTAAATCATATCCTCCTAAAAACTTGGGAAAGTTGTTTAAATCAAGCCTGGGTAGACGGCTTTCCTTACGATGCCTGCAAGATATTTGAACATCCTCTTGTATATGCATTAGGCTCCTAGTGGCCAGCAAGAGTTCATTGTCACTAGGTAGGTAATGAGTTTGTCAGTTGGGACAATGTTGTCTTCATTTATGTACATAGGAGACCCCTACATAAGATTGAGTACTCCAAACTTTGTCTTCATCATAAATTTTGTCGGTTCTCCAATGAATTGCCTCACTGGTTGTTGCGTTACCATAGTCTTGTGAGAGAGACATTGTTGTGAATTGTGTGTGACTTAATTGAAATTAATTTATTTTTTAAAAGATATATAATTAATACTTTGTTACAGTGATCTTATATGATATAACTAATCTAAATAACTAGCACCATCCTTGGCAACAGTGCCAATGATGAGTGGTGAGGTACCCCTACACTCAACCATACGAATACGAGCGTTCACGCACGATCTAATCAAACTCTATAGATGAACTAGTTGTGATATCTAGATAGTTACACGTTGATCACAATTCACTGTCTTCTCACCTAGACTAGTATTTACTTGGTCACATATGATTTAGTCTAGACTGAGGCAAATAATTTGATCCTAAACTAGTGCTACTCCTAGAGACAATGGAAAATAACCTTGTTTTAAGCTAATAAGCAATAAGAAGCAAAATCTAAACTAGCCTAAGTGTGATGAGCATCTGTCCTTAATCATCCATGTGCATCTTGGACCTCTTGGACTACTTCTGGGATTACCAAGTGCATATTACTTGAGCACTCCTAGACACGCTACTAGGTTACCAAGTAGTTACACTTAAATGTTCATGATTAAGTCGTACTCATTCCACATTTAACAACAGGAATAGTAAATGATGGTAAAGAAATATTAACTAAGAAAATAATAAATAACAATAACAATTAAACAATTAAAAACTAAGTGAATGCTACAATGATGGAATAATCTCGATCTTTATTGCTGATCATGTGCATGTCCATGTACGTCACACTCGAATAAAGGTTCCGTACAATTACAATCATCACGCTGCAGGCATGCACTAGGGAAAGAACTAAAATGAATTGAAAACTGGCAAAAAGACTCTACTCTAACACTTACCGACTCTCCCTTTCTTTCCTATGCACTCGAATGTGGTATTTATAGGCCTACACAGGAATCACGATATCATGTATTCGATATCGTTATCTAGGCTACGATATCGCATACCCGATATCAAGGATCTGATATCGAGGCCTTGTAAAATACAATTCATCAGTTAATTAATTCAATCATATAGAAAATATTAAAAAATAATAAAAATATAAAAATAATATTATGCCTTAACTACAGTTAACACAAGTGTGGATTTAGAAGATAATAATTTACAACTATACAATTCATTGTTTAGGAATATTAGCAACTTAGGTAAATAAGTCCACAAAATTTGACTAGATTACATGTGAACACTTATAATTCATATGGTTGGACATAGGGACTATCCACCACTCATCAAGATGCTCCTAAATACCATTGCTAACATGGGAGATGAATGGAAAAAGTGAAAATCAGCTAAGAAGCATGATCACGATCCATCACATAGGTAGGAGGCCAAGAATGTTGAAGGTACTCTCAAACCTTCTAGTGTAGTTAAGGCTCTAGCATAAGATCAATATATAATAAATAAAATCTTGATGGACTTAGCCTACCATGTGGACTAAGTTTGGGATACAATGGATGATAAGATAATCACTACTCTCAAGGACATTAAGGGTAAGATGCTTGAAGTGCAACCAAAGCAGCTACACCATATGAATGAAGAAAGAGGTGTGATGGTAAGGGTAAAGGGAAGCTCTCTTACTCCAAGAGCATTCAATAAGATCCAAATAAGGCTTCCTCATTCTCCTATGATCATGAGGGTCCTTATGAGTTTTGCACAAACTCTCATGATTCCCAGTGTTGCCAAGTCATAGCTCACATGATTGGTGAGATGGGATAATCTGGGGTACCTTGAATCCTAGATTTTTCAAGAGGTAAATGAAGAGGATCCCACATCCTAGCTATTGATACTATCCTAGTGGTACTTATTTTTAGCTCATGTAGTAGTACCAATAGTGGTAAATTCAATTTCTTGGGATGCTACTCCATGGAATCTCCCCACTCTCATTTAACAAGAAATGGCACCTTCAACTAATTCTTACTTCTATGATGTACAAGTAGGCACTTATTAAACACCAATGATGATACCTCAATATTACTTATCTATTTCTAATAATCCTACCCCTAGCTTTCTAGCAACAACAACAATAGTAGCTTCTACTTCTTTGCCCCATGCAAGGTGAGATACACAGTCAATCACAGTTAAGGCAAGCCAAATCATGTAATATTTTTTTTGAGAGAATGTTCGGGGTTGTATTACTGTAAATCATGTAATATTACTTATGATATTAATCTTAATTCTACTCATATCTAGAAAATGTTATTAGGCATTTATTGATTTGGTTGTAGGGGGAAGTCCAAGGTCTTGTGGTAGGAAATTTTACCATAAACACAAATGTGAGAATCGCTAAACTAGATCTATATCCTTCTCTTCATCTTGCGAAGAGGAAACTAATTCAAGCCTAATGAAATACCATATTCATGAGGTCTTGATGAGCATCCCTACTTTAGGGATGAGTTCCATTGCTATATCTAGTAGGAATAACATGATAGCACCTAATGGTAATGTTGTTACCATCCCTATGTCTACAGTGATAACATGGGCAGTTAAGGAATGATGTTTGCTCACAAAGTGACTAGATCCTATTAGTCCCATGGTGGAGATCCAAATTAGTAAAAATGATCTAGCTCTTTGTGACTTTGGCTTAAGAGTCAATCATATTTCACTCCAATAGTATCTTGATTGGGGGCTTCCTCCTCTCAAGCATACTAACACTTGACTCAAGCTAGTAGATCAATCATACATATACCCCAAGGGATAAGTATGTAATGTAATCACTTCTGTTATAGGTTGGTCATATCCCACTAATTTCCTAGTGCTTAAGTTAGAAGATAAGGTGGAAGAGGATCTTCCTATTATAATGAAAAAAGCATAGTTAAGCACTGCAAATGCCAAGTTGGTTTTCCAAGACCTCCACCTCAAGATTGGTAGAAGGGATGAGACAGGAAGAATGCACTACAAGAGAATACCCTATGATCCTTCCTATTCTTGCTACACTATGGCCATAGGCCATTCACATGAGCCAAGCAGATCATCTTCTGAGTGGGTGCACTACAATGAACAAATTTCATCTCTCAACGTGCTTAATATCTTATTTAATAATTAGAGGCTCCCAAGTGATAGGCATTGATTAGATATGGTGAAGAAATCCTTCACATCATGTTAAAATTTTGTTCTTTTGTTATTTCTATTTATGTAATTAATAAAAATTGATCAGCTTAGTTATAATTTTTCACTTTTTGAACTTAATGAATAACCAATAATGATATTTCCTTTCCTTTTTGATTATTTTTGTTTGTGTGTGTGGGAAAACTAGTTTATGAGCTTTATGAATGCTCATCCAATAAACTAATGGTGGATGGGTGAGCTACATATGTGATGCTAATGTGAGAGTGCCAAAAGGGTCCAACTTTGAGCTTTAATTAACATAGTGCTCATGCAACAACATTCATCCATCCACTCTTCTTCTATTCATCAGTGGTGAACTAGGCTTAAATTCATCAAGGAGAAAGAATTCACCTTACAAGATGTTGAATCTAATGCTATTGGAACCATAGGTAGGTGGTGGATCCACATCTTAGGGTGTGAGCTTTAGAATCTTTGATGAGCTCCTAGTCATTGGTATGAAAAGGGTGTATTATCAAGACTTCTTATGACCACTGAAATAATATAATCAATTTGATTAGACTAAGGTGCAAGTGGTACCTTACCTAGCCATCTTGATCAAAACAAGTTTGTAATTTCATGAACTTGTACATGCCATGTGGATGATAAATTATCATGTTTTTGGTGAACCTTGATAATTTCAATTGCTACTTCCACCTAAGCTCCTAATCATTTGTTCTAAGAATCAATAATCTTCATCCTTAATCCAAGCCTTAGCTAGCTTCAAAATTGAAATATTTCCTTTTGATGATCATGGTATTGTACTTTTTATGGGATTTGGGATCGTTAGCGTAGCTAAGGGGATCAATGAAAGGTTTCTAGTAGAGCTACATTTAGGGATCCTACCATGCACATGTGCATGGATGGAGAAAAACCAAACTACAATCTTGACTTTTGGATGTTTGGTAACATGTTTTCTTGGTTTGGTCTACACCAATGATTAAACCACAAAACAATCAAGGCAAGAAGGCACTAGATGAGGTTAATGTGACCTTGCGCTTAGAAAGAAGAATTGAAGGTTGTTCCCTATTGTCTTGATGAGTAGTGGTGAAAGGATGTGATAGTAGATCTCTCATGGGATGTAGGATATGTTCATGTGCTTCATGAACTAATTGAATGGTTTGCTAGGGATCTGGTAATGTTACACTCTCTTCCTTTCTCTCTCACACATTATTCATTCTTCATTTCTTCTATTCCATTCTTGTGCATAGTTTTTTTTGATAGGAGGTTAATCAAGCAACATTGAGGATGAGATCTAGCCATTCAAAGGAATGAATTTGTATTTGATGCTAATGTCTTGCTGGTTGCTGAGAATCCACGAGTGTCACATCAACAAGTTTCACAAAGGTAATGAAGGAAAGTTCTTACTTTGAGAAGGACTCACTTGTAAATCCCTAGTGGATAAGCATCAAATGGGACTTAGCCAAAGCTTATCTTCTAGTGATAGTAAGCATTACATTACATATTGTACTTGATTATTCTTTCACTTGTGTAAGTATAGACTCTTTGTGCTTCAAGGTTTAACCATGCTAAACTCTATTGAATCACCTCAATTGTGCCTATATTTTATTGTTCTTGGTGCTATAATTATTTTTCTAATATTATAATACCTCTTTTAAGCTCATGGATTCATGGTATTGCACAAATTGATCAATTGGCTCCTTCCTCATCACTCATGATGTTGTCTGAGGTAAGATTGTAATGCTCTTCTTGTTCTACTCCTTGTACATCTTGTGAGGTCAATCTTGGATAATTCTAGCATGATACAGGTCTCGAACAATGCTTTAGAAGTAGTTAGAAGTAAGTTAAAGACATGGGAGATAAAGTTAGGTAATTTCTCCATAGTTGGGAGGGTGCATTGATGCATCACTATATCAGCACATCTCGCCCTCCCTAGCATTAATGATCCTATATATAGTTGAGGGGGGGACTAAAACCTTACTTTACACTTTGTCATTTATGTTTTCCTATCTTCCTTTACTTCAATGGACCAATACAAGTGAAACTCTATCAAAATTTTCATCTTAAAAGTGGATTGATAACTATTTTTCATGCATTCTTTCTCATTCTTCCTATCCTTGGTGTTCTAGTAGTGGTTCAAGCTTAGTGTCTTGTAACTTATTCATGGGAAAGAAACACCACTTAAGATATAAATTTAATGTTTTTGGTAGTTATTTAAACATTTCTACCTCATCCATCCTTACCCACACACATCATATTTCAACAATTATGATGATGTTCTTCAAGTATTTTCCTAGGGTTGTATTTATCATTATTCTTACATGTAATTTTTGCAATGGTAGTATGATGTCTAGGGAAAATTCACTTGATTTTTAGCAAATTTCATAGCTAATCATGTTGGGGTGATTACAATTGAAGATCCATAGATGAAGGAGGGTTGAGGTTGAATAATTTGAGGCCTCTGTTTATGGACCTTTGTAAGAATCACTAGTTATTGAGAAGAAAGAAGGAGAAGAACTTTGATCCTCTAATACAAAACCTATAGGTCTTGTTTCAAAACCTTCAAGACTTGCTCTAGAAAGGCCTCCATCTAGAAGCAGATCAAGAGATAAGTAGTCATGTTTTTAGTCCTCAGGTTGAGCACATATGCAATAGTAGGTAATTAAAATAGTATCAAAGAAGGTGAGAGAAGATGATGAAAAGGATGCAAATGACATCCAAGAGGGTGTGGGTTCTAATGATATCCACAAGCAACTCATTCGTGAAGAGAAAAATTATCATTAGTTTCTTAAGCTTAATTCCCCTAAGCTCAAGGAGCCACTATAGCAAGCAAACTTTTATGATTACATCATCCAACCTTTCACATGGTACCACTAGGAGGTAGAGAAATTCAACCAAAATCTCACTATTAATGGTTTCATGACCTTTGTTGATGGAATTATTGTGTCTATTTCTACATGGGCAATCTCATAGGCTATAGGATTTCAAAATGAACCAACAAAAAATTGGTGGTTATGGACCTAAAAGACTGAGCCCAAGCTTAAGTCAAAAATCATGCTAAAGACCTTTGACATGGATAAAGCTGAGGTAAAGATGTTAAAAATTCCCCTAATGCAAAATTATCACACATAACTTTATACCCATCAAACATCTATTAGATCTCTCAACTTAAGTAGTTAATGTTATGGCTATGATGAGGGGGAAATATGCTATGAACATCCCCATGTTTCCTCTATAATGGCCTAATCCAAAAAATCAAATATGTGGCTAGGATAAGAGGGAGGTCTATGTCTTTCGAGGATTAATCTAAAAACTTTGCAAACTAACAAGCATAGTCAATCATATGTGAAGACATCCCACATAATAGGTATGGAAAACTGGAATAATATAATAGTTGTTGCTCCATGATGATGCCTTGAGGTCATTGGAGTTGTATCTAACTCAAAGGATAAGACGCCTTACATAGAGAAATCCCATATTTTCCCTTTAGTCCAACTCCACTAGTGTTAATATAGAGCACTAATTACATCTTAAATATCTTAATGAATGTAGGTATAACAACCTAGCAGATCCATTTCTTGACCTCCTAGCTTCAGCATCAGGTAAAGCTAAGAACTTCTTCTTGATAAAGGTTCTTAGCCTATCATGCACATCAAAGGTGAAGGCTAGGCTACCATAATTTACATTAAAGGATTGCAAGATTTTAGCAGCAACTTTATATAAATGATGAAAGTCATTGTGGATGTTCAAGTAATAAGGGAGAAGCTTTTTAGTTCCCTTCCCCATTGTTGAATAATCCATCCATGGTTCATTTTGATGCCCTTGTTCAATCTCTCACTCATGTTCCTTCACATAGTGTTTTCTCATCACACTAATCAATGTGCAACATGCATAGCATCTAGCATGTGTTTGAAGTCTTTCAAGTACCCATTGATCAACCTAGGACTAATCACTAGGTGGAGGAGGAGCAAAGAGTTGATCATGATGCCAAGTTACTCTTGAGGAACATCAACAATATAGTGGATATTGAACCTATCAAGGTATGGGCCAAGTTGAAAATTGTTGATGCTAATAGGACATTCTATTTGTGGGAGTTCCAAAGAAGCCAAGGTTAGGTACAACAATTGCACAAACAATTAGATCTTATACCATTAATACCTGCACATTCCATAATCATTCTAGAGATGTGGATCGAATTTCTACAACCTTAACTATGTTAAGCATGCCAAGTTGGTGAGAAAGCTATGTTTATTATAGATGGCTTGGAGTGCCAAATTAAAATATTAAAGCATCAGTTTCAACAATGAAAAAGAATGAGCCATGAAAAGGAGAAACAAGTGCTTTCTCTTTCTCAAAAGATGTGAAGGTTAAAGGATAAAATTCAAATCATGGTTTAGTTTTGGCATAAGTACCTTCACATAAAAAAGGAGCACTAGAACTTGTGGTAGGAGCTAGGAAATAAGATTACTAGGAAAATTGATTAGCTTAGAAAGATCTATCTAATTGAGTAGATAACCTAGGATTTTGAGCTACATAGATTACACAAACTTGTAGCTTTGCTAAATAAATGAGTAACCAGGAAGAGGTGTCAGATGAAGCAAAAATTCAACATCTTACACATCAAACTCTAACAAATGGCTGCAAGTAAACCAACACTATAGGAGAAAATGGACCTTTTGGAAAACATGTACATTCTTCACCATGAAGTAGCTATTTTTGGTCTTAAGAGAAGACTTAAGGAAGCTAAAGAGGATGTGCAAGCAAAATGAAGGTATGTCTACATGATTCAAACTTCTATAGATCGACCATGCACAAAGCTAGAAGAAAAACTTTATTAAGTACCAACCAAACTAGATGTGGCCTAGTGTGATCTCTTATAGGTGAAGATGAGTCACAAGTAGTTCTAAGCTTATGCTAAGAAGTAATGGCAAGCACTCCCGCAAGAGTAAGAATTGATGCATGAGCAGAATCGACAACTCTAAGTGAGGGTAATAAACCTAGAATCACAACTTCAAAGACTTCACATGTCTACATCCAACTCTTCTAACATCTTTTCCTACCAAGTAGGACATCAAGGAGATTCTTCTCTCAGCCATTATCCCTTGATACTTCTTAATGAGGTAGCTTATACTCTATTGTAACATAGTCATGATTTGTTCATGTATCCTCTACATTGATCATGTAATGTGTCCAGTACTAGTCTTGTGTTTTGATCTTTAAAGATATGGGACTAGCTTTACTCAGATGTGGGAATATCATGAGTCATCAAATGGCATTTTGTCAATCAATTATAAGCCCTAAATTCATGATGTATATCATGCACCTAATGTTTATGGTTTTCGTATGCATGGTTGATGTGTATATATCTCCCTTAAAAGCATCCTTACCTTCCATTCCACACTTGTAGGTTTGAAGCATGTTTTAGGCTTCTCATGAAGTTTCCATCCTCATTTAAAAATCCTTAGAATGCTCTAAAAAATTCCTAAGCCTACCAGCTTTCATCTAGAAGAATTAGGGTAAAGTGTGGTGGTAGGGGTATGCTGCTTTCCCTGTGCTAGCACACCCCTTGCATCAATACAAGGGCACTGATGCACCCTCTTTGATGTCTTGGTTTAGCTACTTTACCTTCTTTGTCATCTTTGGTATGTTTTGGATCATCCAGGCTATGCTGAAAGATCTCCATTAATGCCTGGGTACTAGTAAAACCTTGTCATTATGTCGTGCAAACTATAAATACCTGGGACAAGCTCCATAAGAAACAAACTTAGTTCCAAGCATTTTCCTTTGGATTTTGGTGTCTAATTTCATGTGAAGAGCTCTTACTCCCTTGGGTAAGTAATTCCTTCCCTATTTTGTGTGTGTTTCAAGTCATCACTTTTACAAGTGTGGCTAGACTCTATCAAAGTGATACCATGCTTATATAGCCTAGAACTATTTGGTCAATGCAGAGTCCAATATTTGCGTGGTAAATAAAGCTTATGATTTTTTCTCATTTTAGCACTATTTTTATTATAAATATTAAAACATAAAAAATACTATAAAACATTAATACCATAAAAATATTTATTGATTTCCTTAGCTTTGTCAGATATGATGATTCAACCTTACCGATGAAGGTCACAACTATATAGCATGGTGTTAAGCCATAGATGTTAATGACCATTGAGGTACCCTATGCCTAACCATATGAATCACAAGTGTTCACACATGATACAATCGAATTCTGTGGATGGGACTAGTTGTGGCATCTAGATCGCTATGCCTTAATTGTAATTCATTGTCTTCCCACTTGGACTAGTGGTAGCTTTGTCACATATGGTTTAGTCTATAGTGAGGCATATGATTTTTATTATTTTATATTTTACTTTTCTATGATTAACAATAGGTTGAAACTCAATTTATAATCAATTCAACTAATCTAATTGCTAATTAATAATTAACTACCCTAACATAAGTATCTAATCCCACTTTCCGCGCACATCCTGAACATGTATAATGCTACTGGTTTATCAAACGTTAAGTGTTGTTGGAATTATCAAGAGTCATACGCATGCTTCAAGCGGTCATACTTATGTGCTTAATTAATATGCAAGGACATGTAAATATTAACTAAGTACATGAAAAGTAAATTGCATAGAAAGTAAATATAATCTAAGTCAAAGTGTTGTAATGAATAAGAATCAATCTCAATCTTATTGTTGGTCATGGAATGTGTCCAGGTACATTGCCACTCAAATAAGACTCCATACAACTAACTTAGATCCACTCTACGAGCACTCACTGACTATTCTTTAAGATTACAAAATAAAACTGCAAGAGTTTGGCTACTCTACTGAAAAACCCTACACAATTTATGCCCAAACCATGCGTCCAAGCACTATATTTATAGGCTAACACACATGCCACAATATTGGATATCTAACATTGCATCTAGGCTCCAATATTGGAGCTTTGATATCAGATACCCGATATTAGAGCTAGGTAAAACATGATTCCTCATACCCCCACAACTAAATGAAAACTCTTCCTTGAGTGAACAATAGGAGGAACAAGTCCCTTATATAATATTGGGAAGGTATGGGATTATTGACTAACATGCAAACTACTAACTAACTCTGAGTGCCACATTACAAAATTTTATTTGAGTGGATGCATACAAAATGATAGAGTGACAAAAAGACTAGATAGAAATTGAAGATTACAAAATTTTTAGAGGTCTTCAAGAATCCGCTAAGGATGATTCTTCTTGTTGTCACTAGCAGTGGCATACTTTTAACCTTGATTGTTATGTTGATGCTTCTCTAGTTATCTAGAACATTCTTGAAGGGTGGACTGAAATTTCTCCTCATCATCCCATGGATCTAAAAAACATGCAAATTTTGAGCTGCTATCTTGTATGTGCTATGATTTATCCATGGGAATATCCTCTATTATCCCCCTCTTGGCTTTGTTTTTATGCCTGGCAAAAGACCTTCTTCCTTAGGCATTTCTTTTAGCATCACGTGTAGTCATCAAAGGATCAACATTAGTTTTAGTAAATTTTCCTTAATAATTAACCCTTTTTGGATCCCTTAGCTTGTGTTTAAGGACAAGGTGATGATAGAATACTATGCCCAAGGCTATGAGGTAACTAAAATCATCAAGCAATTCACATTATTTTGATCAATTACTATTAGTTACCATGATGTTCAAATATAGGATGTCAGAAAAATTTCAAAGCAAACATCCCTAGCCCCCAGGACTAATAAGTGTAACTCTAGAAGCACACAAGTTTTCAAATGATTGAAACCAAAGGTCAAATTTAGAAGATGACTAAGAAATATTAATGGATATGGAAATAGAAAAGTGAAAAAAATTAATGAAATAGATGAGAAGTAGTCCCAACAATCATGCATAAATTCAGAGAAACTATCACTACTATTCTAGAAGATGTGAAGGTTAGTTCAAAGCCATGATCAACAAAAGTTATGCAAGTGGGTCCTCCCCAAAGCAGGCTCCTACCATAATGCCCTTGTATAACCACTTCTATAGATGTCTGTGGGCACCCAAGAAGTTAAATTTAGATCATGCCTTTGTTCCAAAGAACACACAATTACCATGGTTAGGATGTTGCACTATACTGCATGATGAGTGGCGAGGTACCCCTACACTCAACCATACGAATACGAGCGTGCACGCGCGATCCGGTCGAACTCCGCAGACTAAATGCCTTAACACCACAAGAAACACTTGGGGTTAATCATTCGTTGTCTTCCCAGGCTTTCTTGTAAGTGTCACGGTGTATGGTTAAGCAAGTCTGAGGTATGTGATTTTTTTGGTATTTTTCGGTTTATCTTCTATGCTATCAGGGGAAAGGGTTGAGAAACTAACTAACTCTAACTAATGTCCTAAGTCTAAATTAACTAGCGTCAGCATCCGTTCCCACTTACCGGACACACCCTGAACTATGCAACTGTGGCTTACCAAACGCTAATCGTTACTGGGATCACCACACGTAACGCAAGTGCTCGAAGTGGTCGTACTGAGGCACCTATTTAGCTTAAGTGTGATAAGCAGCCGATTCCTTAGCTAGCCGTACACACCCGTGGGTGCTCGTAACTAAGTCGTACTTATCACACGTTCTAGCCTAGCAATGAGCAGCCGATTCCTCAACTAGCCGTACACATCGGACTACCACTGGGATTACCAAGCGCAGAATCCTGGAATACGCTACTGGGTTACCAAGCAGCCAATGCTCGTAATTGAGTCGTACTCATGCATTGCGTCAAGCAGCCGATTCCTTGACTAGCCGTACACGTCCGTAGACGCTCGTAATCAAGTCGTACTTGTACGCACTAGGAAAGCAGTAAATAAATAACAATAAATAAAACCACGTGCTGCAAGGTTTATCCAATCAAGTTCGTCTTTATTGCCGTACACAACTTGGGTTCAGGTTACAAGCTGCTCGAATAAAGAGCCGTTCACTCTAGGACTCCTACTGCGGGCACATGGGAAAAATTCTAACTCTGGAGTGATCAATCTACCAGAGCTTTGCTACTTCTAGCCAGGATTGGGAAATGAGGGGAGTGCCGCCTCTTCTTTATAGATATGGTGGCAGACCACGATATCGCGGCATAGTGCATGTCGCGTCTCATCATACCCCCATGACTGAATGAAAACTCGTCCTCGAGTTCCTTACAATGATATCATGTAGGTATGGGATTATTAGGGGAAATGGAACTAATGGGATGACATGTGAATGGTCTTTATTACAAGATTTGACAAAAACTAGTGTTCATGACAACAAGGGTGAACACCTTATTACAATGACATCAGGCCACAGTTGGCAGCTGAGAGAAAAGAGGAGAGAGAATAGAAGAGAAGAAGAGAGAAGAGTCTTGTTGCTACCAACGCCTAGATTGCGCCTTTCGTTGTACATCCGTAAGCGCATTATCAATTCTGCTCCTTGCATAGCGGCTTCAATGCTGCTCCACTCCAAGTGTTTGCTCCAGATCCATTCCATTGTTGTATGATGGCCATCTGCACCCACAACACAATCATATATTAGCAAGGGTAATTGAATCATTAAGTAAATCATACCTTGCTTCGGTGTAAGTTCCTTGGCTAAGTTGTGGTATGGCTGATATGGATCTGGGAAAATGTGGATGATGACTATCGAAGGTGTAGGGGTTAGGAAGAGAAATGAAAAAAATGCGGGGCTTAGGATAAAAATCGAAAAATCAGGCCCCGTACCCCCATGACTAATCGCGAACCTCCAGTAGCGTTAGAATGGAGAAAGAAAAGGAGTAAGAAAGATAGGTAAAAAGGGAAAACGATGGCATCAGTGAAGGGGATGTCAAGATGGAAATGAACAAAAATAATAATTAATTGCAAAACGTTAAGGAAAAGAAGGTAACTAATGTTCCAAATAGGAATGTCAGTGGGTCCTCCCCAAAGCAGGCTCATGCCCTTAATGCCCTGACAATCCCACATTCAAAGAGTCCGTAGGCTCTGGGAATGTCCTTTGGAATAAGAGTTAAAGTCTTAACCGCAAGAATTTACCAAGAAGAAAACAAAGCATCAACCAAGATATATACTAATGATACAACCGACAAGGAGGTGAACAATGGAGAGAAGGATGGAAAGAAAAGAAGTGGAATGGAATCCCAAGAACAAGGTGGTGTACAGCCCCTTGTGTGTTTGATGATTAATGTGACTTGGCGAATCTCATTCCAACTCTGGCTCAAACCAACCACTTCCAGTGACTTCGCATCAATGCATTTGGTTAAACCATCCACTTGGATAACAAGGATGCATCTTCGAAGAGCCAGCACCATTCCGACGAAACAAAGGAGAGAATGGGAAGCGAGAAGGGCTTTAGTTAGAGGGAACACTTTGGTTCCATAACCAGTCCTGGCAGCCCAAATTTTATTCCGTCTAAGGGATGTGCTCTGAATCCTCACTTTTGCTTTTTGCTTGCTTTCTTCTTCTTTTTTTCTTCTTTTTTTCTTTTTTTTTTGTGTTTTGTGTTTTTATGCGTGGGGACCACACCATGCAAAGACTTCTTATTTTTATTGTCTCA
>MNCI01031599.1:825908-852179 GCA_015680685.1 Gnetum montanum
TATTATGCTCATGGTGGCTATGCCCAGATGTGGAAGGAGAGGGTGAATGATGAGATGAAGGAGAAGAAGAAGGGGATCCATCACCATGGTGATGTTTCTTGCCTTCTCTTTGGCTGCTTCGGCCCCGATCATTGTGACGATCAACTAGTCCGTCATTGGTGTGAGTAGTTGTTCCTGTCGTAAACAGCTGGTGCTCACGGGGATCAGAGCCTGGAATATGTATCATTGACCTAAGGCCCTGATGCCTAACCTCTTCACTAGAGTGAGAAGGAGGAACATCATTTTCTAAGAAACCCATCGTGAGGGGTTCCTCTTCTCCTATTTCACTAATGACGTGGGGAACCTTTCCCTTCAATAGTGAATGTTGGCTCTCCTGCCTTTCGTCCCGAATACGTTGGGCATTTCTGGGATGATAATCCCTTGTGTCATGGTCATCCAAAACGTATTCTACGAACAACTCATGCATGCCAATCCGTACCAAGGCACGGAAAAGCATGTTGGGAGCAGAGCGATCTGGGGGTAACACGATGTTACCTTGCATGTCTCTCCACCGCAGTTGCTCATCTTGATGGAAAACAAAGGTAAAATCCGGCACATACTCATCGGGATGAGTATATGTGACTTTGGATTGTTGAGGACATGGTTGATTTCAGTTATGCGTATGATCCTGACTTTCTCCTGTATTGTTCTTAGGTGAGTTGATTGCATGAGAAGAAGCCATTTCTAATGGTGTGCTAATTTTCACCGTTATTTATGTTCTGAATTAACTGATTAATCCTAAGGTTCGTTTTAGGCTCACAATGATGTGAGTGATATCCCTTATGTTCAATTGGCGTAAAAAACACTTAGTCCCCGGCAACGGCGCCAATGATGAGTGGCGAGGTATCCCTACACTCAACCATACGAATACGAGCATGCACGCACGATCCGGTCAAACTCCGCAGACTAAATGCCTTAACACCACAAGAAACACTTGGGGTTAATCGTTCGTTGTCTTCCCAGGCTTGCTTGTAAGTGTCACGGTGTATGGTTAAGCAAGTCTGAGGTATGTGATGTTTTTGGTATTTTCAAGTTTATCTTCTAAGCTATGAGAGGAAAGGGTTGAGAAACTAAGCTAACTCTAACTAATGTCTTAAGTCTAAATTAACTAGCGTCAGCATCTGTTCCCACTTACCGGACACACCCTGAACTATGCAACTGTGGCTTACCAAACGCTAATCGTTACTGGGATCACCACACGTAACGCAAGTGCTCGAAGTGGTCGTACTGAGGCACCTATTTAGCTTAAGTGTGATAAGCAGCCGATTCCTTAGCTAGCCGTACACACCCGTGGGTACTCGTAACTAAGTCGTACTTATCACACGTTCTAGCCTAGCGATGAGCAGCCGATTCCTTGACTAGCCATACACACTGAACTACCACTGGGATTACCAAGCGTAGAATCCTGGAATACGCTACTAGGTTACCAAGCAGTCAATGCTCGTAGTCAAGTCGTTCATACTCATGCGTTGCGACAAGCAGCCGATTCCTTGATTAGCCGTACACATCCGTAGACGCTCGTAATCAAGTCGTACTTGTGCGCACTAGGAAAGTAGTAAATAAACAACAATAAAACCATGTGCTGCAAGGTTTATCCAATCAAGTTCATCTTTATTGCCGTACACAACTTGGGTTCAGGTTACAAGCTGCTCGAATAAAGAGCCATTCACTCTAGGACTCCTACTGCGGGCACATGGGGAAAAATTCTAACTCTGGAGTGATCAATCGGCCAGAGCTTCGCTACTTCTAGCCAGGACTGGGAAATGAGGGGAGTGCCACCTCTTATTTATAGATATGGCGGCAGACCGCGATATCGCGGCACAGTGCATGTCGCGTCTCATCACTACACAAAACTAAAAGGCTCATGATCGCATGTAGCAATGAGGTGAATAATGGGGTGAGAAGCGATTGTAGAGATCGGGATATAAGGTACTTGACCATGTCCATAATAGGTTTTTATGAAAAATATGATTAAAATGATCAACATACCCATCCATCCAAGTTTAGACCAAGTCCATACCATGAACAATGACCTCGCATTGATGTGTTCCTTCCTGCCAACCACCATGAGTCCGCAACCACCACAAAGGACAATCATCACTCCAAAAAGAGAAGAAAAGAGAAGAAGGAAGGAAGGGCCTTAGTTAGAGGGGTGCCTTCAAGCATGGGTAACATGTCTTTCTAGCCTCCTAACCATGCTTTGAATTCCCACTATTGTTTATTATTTTTTTATCTTTTTATCTTTTTCCCTTTTTTTCTCTTTTTTTTGGTGTTTTGTGTTTTTTTTTTATGGGAACCACACCATGCAAAGATAAAGCTTCTTTTTTATTGGTTGACAGAGAAGTGATGATACATTCCAAGAGAATTCATAAACCACATGAAGGAAGTCAAGAAGATAACCCAACAAGTCCCCTTGAGGTCATACCCTTTGCCATTCCCACTTGGTCATTCTTTCTTTCTTCAAGGTATAATGATCATTGATGAATTTTAGTTTCATAAAAGAAGAACCAAATTATTTCCATGAAAAAGATCATTTATTCAAAGAACTAGAGGGATGGATGAGGTGGTCTCACTACTTTACACAATTACTTACCCAATCATCTTGATAGCATAGCACAAAAACCCAACACATATCGTTAACTCTTGCATCATGACTTGGCAATATTATTAATAAAAACATAAAATACATTCATAAAACATAAAGAAAATGACTCAAGAAAGGAGAAAAATATTAAGAAATAAAATACATATGAAGAATTAGAAAATTCTAGAACTAATAAGAAAATTAGTTACTTCCATGCATCTTTGAAACAGTTTTATATTCTCATTTTCAAGCCACTGGGTATCTTCTAATTTAGTGGCTACTACACAAACTAGCTTTTTCTCACACACTTGCTCCTAAAATTTATGGTGATTCGGTGTAGGGGTTGTGTTAATATTTTGAAATTCTAGCCCACAACTACATCCTTTATCATTATTGGTGATGCATGGATTCTTCTGTCTCTCCACAATGATGGATTTATCTTTTATGTCTTGTGTTGGAGTGGTAATCGGTGTTGGCTTTTGCGTATGATTAGAAGACAATGGTTGTAAAAAAGGAGGCATTGCATGAGATTGGCATTGTGCTAGTTCAGATGATGTGGTCGGTCCATGAGTGTTTTGCTTATGCATGTGGCCTTTCTTAAAGAAGGGTCATTTTCAAGTTTACGATGGGGACCTATCGGTATCGACATCTTTATGCACATTCATAGCACAACTAGCATTCATTTGTTGATGTTGTGATGCTGAACCTTCTTATGTTGTTGGAGGTGACATATGATAGAGATGAGTATGAGAATATTGAGGATATGATGTAGGGTGAAGAGGTGTGAGGTGGTGATCTCATATAAGATGTTGTGGGATGATGATATTTAGGAGAGTGGTTCTAGTGATTTGAGGTAGAGGAAGTAGAACTAGTTGGGGAAACAACTTGTTGAACATAATATCTATACAGGTTTGGCTGGCAGTAAGGATAGGGTTGGTTTAATGATGGCCTCCCCCACGACTGTGGGTTTTGCCACTACAGTTGATAGTAGTTTTGAGGCTGATAAGAAGTCCCACTAGGATAGTATAGTTGGTTGTAGGACTATCTAAAATTACCTTGTAAAAAAAGAAATCTCCTAGTCATGTGCTTCTGTACAAACTTCAGATTTAATGCCTCTAACTAATACTCATGTAGATGCAATAAGACTAGGCAATGCTCCTTCGAATATCATATATGTAGATGTCACATCCATTATCTTCATCTGTGGTTGAGTCTATAACCTCCCTTCCTTCAGCTATTTTTCCTATTTACCAAAAAGTGTTCCTAGTTGTTTCTTGGTTATGCTTCCTTTGTTTATTATGATCACCTGGTTCATTTTGCATTCCCTTCCCCTCTATGATTTCTACATAAGTTTTAACTTTCTCATTTATCAATTTTGACATCTTATCCAACTTTGCTTCAGGCTCAATGAGAGAATTTTGTATTGGCAAGGTTCATTGTAAAATCATCTCATTAAGAGCTACCTTTTTTTTCTCATCATAGATATGGACCCTTTTCTTTTGAAGAGTTGGATCCCAGTTGTGTTCCTCTACATTCTCTTGTTTATATTACTCTCCTTCTTCTTTTGCCACATGCCTAATTAGCCTTTATATCTAATGGGTTCATAGCTTGTATAATTGACTAGGAGCATACAACCCAAGGGTCTTCCTTGTTTCATTACAAAGCCCATCGATGATGTGGAAATGCTGCCTTTCCTCAAAGAAAGAATGGCCTAGGCATCTATTCAGTAGGGAATAATATCTATCTAAGGTCATGTCTAAGGGTTCATGTTGTTCTTGTTTCCATCCTTGGATCTGTCTCCTCAGGTCGAACACCCTTGCATAAGTTTGGTATTTCTTGTTAAAAAGTTCCAACAATGTGGACCATCATCGGATTAAATTTGGTTTCAATGATCTATACGATACTTTGACTCTATTGATTAGTGTCCTGAAAAAGAGCTTAAGCTTTTTCCACCCACTTTCAATGTTGTAAAAGGCACAGGCACCCTGGAAGGCTTGTAGATGATGTTGTAGATCAAAATCATAGCCTCTTGCAAACTTAGGGATATTATTCATATCAAGCCTAGGTAGGTGACTTTCCTTGCAATGCTCATGAGGTATCTTAACTACCTCCATGATCTACATTAGGCTCTTAGTGGCCAACAAGGGTTCATCATCATCAGACATGTTGTGACAAAAATTTCTCTTTCTATTCATTTAATTATAACAATCTTATCTATGCCCATTATGATGTCTTTGATTTTTCCCTTGGGTTCAATTTCGATTTTTGTCTTGACCTTGTAGTGGAGCTCTATCTCTATATCTATGTTCATCTTTATCAGAACTAGATGTTGAAGAGAAAGAGAAATATGAGGAACTGGGAGAATCACCATGGCTCCTATAGTTCTCCCTTTGGTCCTTTGATTTATCTTGTCTAGGTTTAAAGGAGGTCCTAGGCCTTGAGGCCCTCCTTGTTCTATGACTTTCTCCATCTCCTCTAGGATTGTCTACACTAGTTGAATGTAGTCTTTGAGTGTAGTAAGGGTATAAATGAGCATAGGAAACCCTTGTTTGAGGTTGTTCACTCCAATTTTCTTTAGTATATATCCTATCATTTCTCCTATGAGTGTTCTCATCATATGATGCATTATTGGTTCTATGTGAAGAAGACATGGTTTTGTCTAATAATGTGTGTGACTTAAATTATTAATGTTTTCTAAAANTCATAGTTCACTATCTTCCCACTTGGACTAGTGGTAAGTTTGACACGTATGGTTTGGTCCAAAGTGAGGCATATGATTTTTATTATTTTATATTTTATTTTTCTACGATTAGTAATAGGTTGAAACTCAATTTATAATCAATTCAACAAATCTAATTGCTAATTAATAATCAACTACCCTAACATAAGTATCTGATCCCACTTTACGCACACATCTTCAACATGTATAACATTGCTGGGTTATCAAACGTTAAGCATTGCTGGAATTACCAAGAGTCATATGCATGCTTGAAGCAGTCGTACTTACGTACTTAATTAATATGTAAGGAAATGTAAATATTAATGAAGTAAATTGCATGGAAAGTAAATCTAATCTACGTCAAAGTGTTGTAATGAATAAGAATCAATCTCAATCTTATTGTCATTCATGGAACGTGTCCAGGTACATTGCCACTCGAATAAGACTCCATACAACTAACTTAGATCCACTTTGTGAGCCCTCAATGATTGTTCTCTAAGATTACGAAATAAAACTACAAGATTTTGGCTACTTTACTAAAAAAAAACCTATGCAACTTATGTCCAAACCATGCGCCCAAGCACTATATTTATAGGTCGACACACATGCCATGATATCGGATATCTAACATCACTTCTGGGCCCCAATATTGAGTATCTGATATCCAAGCTAGAAAAAACATGGTTCATCAGATGTTATGACTAAGAGCCATTTTATTGCATTTTGTATGTGGTGTTGCACCTATTCTTTGAGGGATTGTAGCATAAGCATTGCCCCTATTCCTAGGTGAAATTGCAATGAATGTATATTTATTATCATTTGTTTATTTCTCATAAAGCTAAAATCCATAAAAACCATAAATAATTTCTCAACCTTACACCATGACAACATAAGATTCCATTTGTATCATATGTATGGCAACATAACAACGATATACATGAGTGTTCTTAGTAATCCACTGAACATTGTCCTCGAAGCTTATGATAAGATCACACTACAATTTGTAGGATATATTCCATTGGTCCATAATTAGTGGGACCCCTATTAAACTTTATAACTCAACATTGCTCAAATTAAGAGTCTTACCACTAGGACAACACCTCATTGTTATACTCCGTGTATTACTTAGAAAACCATATAATCCATATGAAATGGTTAACATCCATAACTAATCATTTGGAAAATCTTAATACTTGGATGTTTACTATGTTATATGGATTTTCCAAATGATTAATAAAGAATGTTGACTATTTCATATGGATTATATGGTTTTCTAAGTAATTAATCCATGCTCCTTACCATTTATCTATGATTAATTTTGAGGTGTAACACTCCAACTTGACATACCCATCTAAAAGAGCTTATTACAATGGATGCGCCAAGTTACACCTCACATTACTAAGCATGTTTAAACCTTAAGAGATCCACAAATAAATGAATAAAAGCATAGGGACATTAATAACATGTGAAGGTTAAAGATGAAAGTACGGCCACCACCAGGAACCAAATTCACTAGCTATTTTTAAAGAAAGTTGTAAATTTTGTAATGTTGTACATCACTCAAATTATTTTGTAAGCAACACTCGCAATTTATGTAATATTTTCAATTAGTTAGTCAATTCAATATTACCTCACAAATTTTAAAATCAAGATCTAATTATTTTATATAACTCAAGGATGAGCTTTCAATTAGTTGTGGGGGTATGATGAGGTGTAAGCATTAATAATTTAAATACTTTATAAATGCATCATTTAATCTAGTGACTCCTAGCCCATCCACTACTATAAATACACATCATCAACTAAATTTATAGCACCATTCAGGTGATACATTGCAAAACATTGTTAGTTTGAATTTTCATTTCTTGCAGTAGTTAACTAGTACCTTTAGTGTGAATTTAAGTATGTTGCTTAAAAGTTTTATTTGAGTGGATTGTACTTAGATGCTTTCATGATGATAATAAAGATCAAGATGATCCTTTTATTGTCGTAATTACTCTCTTACATTTACTTTCCAATATCATTTATTATTTTTCTAGTATAGTATTTGTATGCATGTTAAATTATGGTGGAATGAGCTTGATACAATCTAAAGCATTAAATTTACATTAACTTGGTAATCCTAGCAGCTAGACACTTGGTATGTCCAATAATATATTAGGTTGGTAATTGATTCAAATAGTTAATGTGAATATCTAGAAACATGACAAAAGTTTATGGAAGAGGCACTCATCACCCATAGGCTAGATTAGGATTTATTTTCTAATTTTAGGATTCAGTTAATTTGATATAATTTTATTATTTTATATAGAATTATGACTATGATTGTAACAACATCAATGATCATATGTCTTGACTATACTTAATCATACAAAGTTAATGTGTCACTACAAGTATAGTTGGAAAGACAATGACTTGTAATCACTGAACTAGGCTAAACGCTACTACTAGACCATCCACAGACCATGATATGGTCTATCAAAATGCTTGTGAATCGTATGGTTAGGCATAATCATCTATTTTTTCTAGTCTTAACTTGATGGATGACTCCTTCATCTTTCTTTTATAACTTGTAAAGCATATGTATTTCTAAACTTGGAAATTTCTATTGTTATTAGTTGTGATAAATTTTGATCATTTGATGATTCTAAAAGATGATGACATACTAGATCCAGAAGACTTTTGAACCTTCATTGCCTTCCTAAAATTAAGCATTTCATGTGGTATCTTCCTCAAAAATGCCTTTCTATTAAACAATATCTCATGTATTTGGGTATGCTAAAACCTAAATGTATGATATGCAATTTAACTAATCTATTTTTTTCATTTATTTTATAATTGTATATTTGTCATGCATATTTGGAATTGAGCCTCTCTTGCTATTAATGATTTCTTTCCTAATTAGAAAGAAGCTCTTATTAGAAATGTTCATGCTATTTATAAAGAGCTACTTTATACTTGGAAGTGCTTACATTATTGCATTTTTCATGCTATTTGAAAAAATAGATGTGATGTTTTTCATAATTGATCATTGAGACTTTGTATATGCAATATTGTAGATGTGAATTTGTAGTTGTAATGAATGCTTATAAATAGTCACATCAATCACATTAAATGTACCATTAATGTAATTGGTAGCAAATCTTTTACAATTTGGTTTTTTAATTCCTAGTAGCAATCAGTGAGGATTCATATCATGGTTTTAAGTTAATTATTTAGAGTCCTTATTCAATTGAAATGTATCTAAACACATTTTGTGTGTGATAATAAAGGTTGAGATTAATTCCTTTCCATTGTAGCACTTTGACTTAGATTAAATTTACTTTTTTGCATTTACTTTCCCATGTAATTTACTTTACTTTACAGTGCATTTAGCTTAATAATTTTTTTCCTACACATATTAATAGTTTGACAAAATGAGCATGACCAAATTTAAGCATAAACACATGTTTACTTAGTAATCCCAACAATACTATTAATTGGTTCACCTAATTACATAATGCTTGGTAATCTCAGTAGTGGTTGGCATGTATGGCAAGTTGGAAGTGACCACTCAGCACCCTTAGGCTATAATAAAATTTATTCATTAATTAATTAGATGAATTAATTAATTTTAAAATTTCTAATTAAATTATTCCATGAATAAACAACATTAGCATCATATGCCTTACTTTAGACCAAACAATACATAATAAGAGCACTACTAGTAAGACAACAATTAATACTTATTGAAAAACCTCTTAGGAAATAACATTATTACCATCCATAGATTACAACATGGTTCACTACAATGCTTGTAGATTGTATGATGGAGCATTAAACATACTTGCTACTCATCAACAATCATGCAACTATTCATGAGGAGTTTACCATCCTCCAAAAAAATCAACATTATTTAACTTATTATTTTTCAAGTTAATTCTCAAGTTAGTAACACTGGATTGGAGGTTAATAATCTTCTTTAGCTAATAAAACCTAGGACTAACATTGTTGCTATAAACTTTGCTTAGCTCACGCTAAAGCCTTAGTGCTACATTATATTATTTCTCATATATCTTTGTTTTTCTCTTTTTGGTTCTTAACAAGGAAGCCTTTAGTAAGAAGTAAAAATTCTATGAAGATGCTTTTGAATAAGGCTAAGATCTTATCTTTATCCTACCCCATAGTAGAGGTATTTAAGGATTAGTTGTAGGAATGAAAACTTGTTGTTATTTTTTTCACCTTCTTTGTTATTGAAAGAATATATTGCATTCTTTAGATGATGTACTATTATTTTTTATTTTTAATCTAATTTTATTTTGTGTACATGTATGTATGTATGTATGTATTTTATGAAGGGTACTAAAACCCAAGTATACCCCAAAATATATAGTCTAATAGAACTTTAGATAACTCAGCATTGCCCACTGGAATTGAACCCGTGATCTAGAGCTTCCAAATCAAGCGTCTTACCACATTTGGTTTATTTGATGCTTTCCATCTTCTTAGTCATCCTATAATATGTTTATTTTTATTTTTTGATTTCCATTTCCTTAGTCATATTATGAGATGTCACTGCACTATGAAGTGCAACTAAATCCACTTGTATTTTTTATCAGATATTATATATAGGTATAAAAACATGCCTTTTTGGTGGATCAAAGGTTGTTTACCTCTAGAATGAGGGTTGGAGAAGCATGGAGATCCTTTGTATTCCATGTTATTCTAACCATCACTCTAGAACTACATGGGTCTTGATTCCTTATGAACCCATCATAGGGATATTTAGGCTTGTAGAAGAGCTTTGGCTTTGATTCTAGGACCACCAGCCTCTCTTCAAAGTAGGACTTAGTAGATGCATTAGTATAGGAACATGTCATAGCCCTTTTAGGAGAACGATGTGTGGGCGTGCGTCATGTTGATCTATTTACATAATTAATGCTTATGGTAACTCTATCATCTCTAACTATTGGACAATGGATTGTGTGCTCTATGTTGTGAAATATATATGCTAAGCTATAAAGTGTAGTCCATCTTGAGTTTATCCTCTCCCATTACTACTATTGGGATTCTCAGGTGATGTTGAATGGTATTTTCTAAGGGTTGCACCATTACACTTGGTATCAAAGTCAAAGGTTCATGTTGCAAGTTTAGTGATGATTTATGATTTATTGCTTGATCTTTGGTAATCCATGATGCACAAGAAGATCAAGGGGAGTTACAACTCTAGCAAAGCTCCTACTGGCTCCAAACCTCATGTTGACATGGAGAAGTGTGTGCATGTCGATGTACATGATGTGACTCTTGAACCTAAGAATATGAGTACTGACAATGCGGATCTATCAAGAATCTTGGCTCCCTTGATAAGCTATAACAACTATGGGGGTAGCTCCTTGAAGTTAACAGTATGATCCTCAGCCACTTGTTAGTGGTCAAAAAGGTCAAGATGATTCAAGATCTTATTGAAAATTTGATTTTGCATATCTTTAGGAACTAAATTCTAGTATGAATTATAAGATCCTTATAGCCCAAGATTTTGTGCTTTCAAATCACATCAAATGAATGAGCAATGTCATTAATGATATCCAAGTCTTACTGGATGATCTCTCTCAAAGAATGGGTGATGTCTTGCAAAGGATGACATTCCTAGAGGCTTAGGTGGAGAAGCATGAGGCTAGAAATAAGAAACTGAAGGACCATGTGGCTAGTTAAGAAAAGGTAGTGGCATTTGGTTTGGGATGTTCAACCTACAAGTTTCAATCTAAACAACCTAAGATGTATAAAGGTAATCAAGATGACAAACATTTGTATTCCTTCATCTTTAAGATGAGTGCATTATCAAAATGAATGACTATCTAGAGAAAATGAAAACTAATATCATTTGTCAATTTCTCGATGGTGTTGCTCAAACCTAGTGACTTGGCAATATCTATGAAATGAAGTTAGGGATGGGTCAAAAGTTAATGGAGACTTGGGATGATCTTAAAATTTCACTCATTGAAAACTTCTACCTAGGCACTTTTATTAACAAAGCTTGGGTAAACTTAAGAAAAATACAATAAATAGAAAAGTTAAAAGAATACCTCCATAAATACTAGGAAGTGGTCTTACAAATCCCTCTATTGGATGAAGAGTCAAAGTTCTACCTCTTCATCAATGGCCTAAAACTATAGGTCCAATAAGAGATCAAAATTCATAATATCTACAATTATATAGAAGCACTGGAATTGGCAACCAATTTGATAATTAATATGAAGCCTCAATGGTAAGAAAAGAATGGAGCTAATGCACCCTAATATGGTAAGAGTTCTAGTAGCAAATCAAGAGGGCTATATGGGAGAAACTTTAAAGATGACTTTCAAAGTCCAAACCCTACCATCACCCCTAGTTCCCAAGCCTCTTAGCAATGTAATGGACAACATCAAAATTCCAAAGGTTATGATTGGTTGAAGGTTAAGCGCTCATGTTTTGGATTACCTTCTAATAATCCTCCTAGGCATATAAATGTGTGATGTATCATTTTCTCTAGAAATCATGTCACTTAAGACTATCCTTAGAACCCCAACCAATGCCTAGCTGGAATGATAATCAATGGTTGAATGCTCTTAACTATTAGCTATAAGCTTGATTGCAAGTGACCAAGGCAAATAGCAATGGTCAAAATATGCAGTCTCTTGGGGGTGATTAAACAAATCTCCTAGTGTTTGGTAGTCATTCAGAAAAATCTTCAAGAAGACTAGCCCAAGCAAGAACCAAGCTTGCATTCAGTACAAATGCTTCTTGTCCAATTTCCAATAAATACAGTGGATGCATTGGTTAAGACAGGTGCCAATCACAACTTTCTCTCAACTGGGATAGCTAATATCCTCAATCTATGAGTACATCTAGCTTTGGATTTTTAAAAGTTAGCAAAGTTCCATCCAATCAAATGTAGTGGAGTAGTAAATGAGATGACTATAAAGGTTGGTTAGTGGAACAAAAAGCTAGACTTCTATGTCTTGGATATTGATTCTTTTCAAGTCATTCTTGGACAAAAATTCTTTAAGAAATCAAAAGTTATGGTTGATTCCTACCTAGATGCTCTCTACATTACACATGAGGATTCACCTTGCATTATGAAAACCTCTACTGCATGAGCAATTAATATTGATAAGAAAGCATAGACTTTTTCATCTACGATAATAGAGTAAGTTGTGAGGAATATGATCTAATAAATATTTCTTACAATGGTGAAGGAGACAAAAGATGAGAGTTATGTGTGCATGGAGAACATGTTGGGAAGATAAAAGGATTTGATGCTAGTAGAGTTACCTAGAGAATTGTTGAAACAACAGGTTATTGATTATAAAATTAAGTTATTACTAGGAACTACTACTTATAGACAATAATCTTATAGAATGGCTACTATTAAGTTGGTTGAGTTGAGAATGTAGTTGAAAAGTTTGGTCGAGAAGGGTTACATTTCACCCTCAAAATTTCCATATGGTTCTTTTATGTTATTTTTCAAGAAGGTGAACGGTTCATTAAGACTATGTTGTGACCTACATAAACTAATCATGCCATTCTTCTACTTACCAGCAGGGGGATGGCTCCTGTGAAATTTAATTTGCAGTTTCCTTCCCTCTTCACCAGTCGGGTCAAGAGACTCTACAGTCGGACGAGGCTTTTTTCCGCTAGACCAATGAAGCTACTATTTCTATCGCTAGGTGTTTTCCCCTCAATGCACTACCGGTGTAAGAAGGGGGTGCCCCATCCACGCTGTCTTGGCCTCGAACAGGAGGCGCCACCCAATCCTTAGTCGTTATTGAAAGCGACTCCCTGATACCCTTAGGAGAATCTTGGGATCAGATGGTGCGAAAGACCTGGGAAATCCATGGTTTGGAAATATGGTTGCGATCTTGCTACACCCAGACTCCATCCCTGCAAACCACTAGGAATTTAGTAGAACATCGTAAACAAGCTATCAAGAAGAAAAAATGCACGTTGAAATGAGACTCAAGCTTCTTGCGAAGCTTGACCATTTCAACCTCCAGGCCTTCAACAAGGTGCTTGGCCCAATTATACCATGTCCCCTCCTCCATAACCTCACACATAATCCAAGCCTACTCTATGCCAAGGATTCTTCCTTGGGAGAGTAGTTTGGGAAAGGAGCGAGCTCGAAAGAGGGGATAGATGATATTGGCCACCTCTAGCTTGATTTTATTAGCCAAGATGCCTTTTGGCTCTTTCTTAACCATTAGCCATTCCTCTATGTCCTTCTGATACGTAGAACCTCTCTTTAATCTTTCTTCCACTAGGAGACCATCAGAAGGAACACCAAAAAAGTCAACGAACAATTGAGCGTTAATTTCAAAACTCACGTGCACATTACGCATGCATGTGTGAAGACGCTTGGCTTCTTTGCTGAAGGAATCAACTAGGGCCAACATTTTAGCTACTGTGACGTCCGAGGTTATAGCTAGAAATAGCTCCATTAGCCCAGCTTCCCAAAGGTTATTGATTATGGCAACTAGGGCCACTCCGTGGCAAAGCCAACATTGTGCTTCATTCAAGTCACCATAGTGAAATAAGATGGTGGATACATCATGCCTAGAAGCTACAACCTTGACCTCTTGTGATTCCCTAACTTTAAACATAAAGCAACAGGTTAGACAAAATAGCAAAATAACAAAAGCTTATACATTGTGTCATCCCGTAGAGTCACATAGGTGATCAGCGTAGCGTAACTTACCGTGTCCAAAGGGCAAAGGAAATGGTGGGATGGTTTTCTCCTGCACATCATCAATGGTGATGGGATGATCCAAAGTCCACTCCCTATCCAGCCATCTAGAGTCTCTACACTTGGTAAAGAATTTGGCGTAACAAATAGTGTAGTGTTGGATTTCAAGTCCTAGTTGTCCCAGGACACCAGCATGCACATTGCTAATGGAAGTGAATTCCTTTATGGTTGTTTCGACCATGGATAACATGTCTGTATCACCTTGGAGACCATCTGCATTGATAAAAAACCTATGTCATAGAATGTAAACAATCGTTTATACTTGACACAAAATCAGAGAAAATTTAGTACATCATAACATCTTGAAAGCAATTACCCGCTAGCATAGTACACTACGTCGGGTGGGTTTTGAAAATAGGTCGTGAGATGACAAGCTACAAACAGCGTGTTGTAGGCATGATAACAGTTAAACCTGGGCATCTCCCAAATCCAAGACAACACCTCAAACCCTTGACGCTCTATTCACGATCTCTCCCACTTACGACCTCGATTGATCTGTCCACCAGGAACGTCAAAATACTCTGTGATGATCCAACTAGCAGCTTTTCTAGGATGACACTGGCTGTCTCAGCTAACAGATGTGACCAAATAATCATGCTAAAGTTACATAATAGAAACTGCAAAAACTTCTGTGCACCCTTCCAGAACCAAACTACCTCTTCCCCTACACGAGCATGGGGAGGAGGAACATTGGCCACGGGGACATTTAAATAGCACAAAACGTCCACAATGTCTAGAACAATCAGGACGGGCCTTCACGTGACCCTTTACAATAAAACACACTACCATTAGAAAAATAGTTTAGACATACCAACAACACTGAGGTTCTCATTACCTTGACTCCCAGAAAATCACAGGTTACGCTAGAAATGCATTACCAAAACTGCCTAAACACTTGCGACAATGCAAGGTCTGTCTCTAACAATGGCGATAAAGGTAGCACTGCATATTATCCTAGTGTAACACATAACCATTACGAGCAATGCAACGAAACCCCATTTGCACTGCGCAAGGGTACAACACCTAGACTCCTGACTAGTTGTGTATTGTGTTTGCACAATATTGTTCAAAATCACCCAAACCCTTGCGATGATGCAAGGTCTATCTCTAACAATGATGATAGAGGTAATATTACAAACTCTAGTAGCGTAACTAGCACAGGCAAGTATCGATACCCAACACAATGCACATCTTTGGAACAAATACAATTACGATGCCATGACAACAAAAATAACAATCATACAAGAAGGGTAAAAAATGACTTACTGGGTGAGCAAAGTAGCCTCCCGAGTCGTGACCTGCATCTTCAAAATTCTCCCTAAGCTTTCCTGCACTTCATCAATCCTCGTCAACTTGGCATGTTTACCTTTGGTCTTCGGTGCCATGGTCACACCTAAATAATCTTCGCAAAATTATCTACTTACACTTTCCTTCTACTTCAGCCTAACTCAACCTCGCGACGTTTACAGTTTACTCTGAGGACGAACCATCTACTTATGAATGTGATGGCGAAAACTTGCTGTTTTCATGTCTGATCAACGTGGAAATTTCCCAAAACGCAGACATGTCAGTTCAACATGAAGTGTGAAGATCGCATCATTAATCTCATAGATATTACATTGATGATAGTCTGAAAAGACCCTAAACTAACGCATAGCTTATCGTCTCGTAATCTGGTCGCATTAACTACAGTCTGCACAAAATCCTAAATTAGCTATTTTAACACGCTAGACACGCCACGTTATATCTTTCATCGTAGTTCATAGAAAACCTTACGCTAATACCTAGGAAACCTAGGTTGCTGTTTTCTTACAAATTGTGTATATTGTAACTGTCCACTAAGACCTTAAACTGGCAACCTTTTTGACACATACCTTTAAAACCTTCTATCATTTCACCATGTTGACAAAAACAATGTAACAACTTCCATTCTTGGTGGTTTTACAAGTCAATTTGTAAATGGACGAAGCTTTACTCGCACCCCTAGCCCTAACAGGCCCATACGGGGAAACTGTTAGACATACTAATCTTGCTATGATAGGAACTGACGCTTTCTCCTATGACATAACCATAGCAGCCTTGGAAGTATCCCCAGACTGGCCAGAACATTTGGCCCAAACCCTAGACCTGGAAGCTGGTGATATGACCGAGGATCCCCTCACTAAGGTCTCTGTGGTTATGCACAAAGGAGAAAGCAAAACTCTGAAGGTTAGTTCCCTCCTTGACCAACAAACGTAGAGCGATATATCTTGAGTGCTCCAACATAACATTACGGTGTTCGCATGGTCGTACGAAGACATGCCAGGTTTAGACCCACAACTGATACAGCACAATATAGTGTTAAACCCAAGTATCAAAGCAGTTAGACAGAAAGCATGGAAGATTAAGCCCGAAATCACGTTGGCAGTGTGTGATGAAATCACCAAGCTATATCAAGCTGGTTTCATCCGCACAGTTGATTATTCAGATTAGGTGTCAAACATTGTTGTTGTTTTTAAGAAAATGGGAGGAATACGCATCTGTATAGACTTCTATGATCTGAACAAGGCAATGATTAAAGATAATTTCCCATTACCAGGTATTGACCAACTTATCGACACAAGAGCTGGACACACGTTACTATCCTTCATGGATGATTTTTCGGGGTATAATCAAATCTGTATCAACCCAAAACATCAAATGACCACAACTTTCATGACCCCTTGGGGAACTTTCTATTATACCATGATGTCCTTCAGGCTGAAAAACGCTGGAGCAACTTATCAACATGCCATGACATATATCTTTAGCGATAACCTCTTAGAAAGATTGAACGACTACGTAGACGACATAGCTATCAAATCTAAGAAGTCAGAAGATCACCCAGAGGATCTAGAATTAATCCTTTAAGCAATGTCTCAGGCAAGACCTACGGCTCAACCCAGAAAAATATGTATTCGAGGTCAAAATCGGACGCATGTTGGGGTTTGTAGTATCGGAGGCTGGCATACGAGTTGACCCCGACAAGGTTAAGGCCATCGTTAACCTAACACCACCTACAAACCTCAAAGAACTGCATGGGTTGCAGGGTAGGTTACAATTTATTAGGAGTTTCATCTCGAAGTTGACAGACAAATTACATCCTATGCAACATTTGCTCAAGAAGGGGATTAACTTCAAATGAACCGAGAACTGCCAACGTGCGTTTGACAATCTAAAAGAAGAGTTGCTACATTTGCCAATGGTTTTCCCACCACAAAGGGATCAGCCTTTCTACATCTATCTAGCAAGTTCAAATGTGTCTATAGCTACGTTGTTATGTCAAAAGAGAGACGACAGGTCAGAGATCCCTATCTATTATCTAAGTCATGCTCTATTCGCATACGAAACAAGGTACAATGAAGTAGAGCGTAATTTCTTGGCATTGGTGTTTGCACTCAAAAAATGTAGACACTATCTTTTCCGTAGTCAAGTTAACGTAATTTGCAAGAACAACATTCTACGCACAATCACGAACAATTTATACGAGAGCAGTAGGATAGCCCACTTAAAAGCCATCACGGCAGAATTTGACTTGCACTACGTTGGCCAATCTTTCACGAAGGGCCAAGCAATAGCCGACCAGTTGGTGACATCACCTATTAACGATCAGGCCATGATAGAACCTGAGTTTCCTGATGAACATGTACATAGTTTAAGCCCTGTATCAATAGGCCTCGAAGCAATGTTATATTTTGATGGAGCTTCGACTACCAGAGGTAGTAGTGCCACCACCGTCATTACGCTTTCCCTTCAGGATGTTCGTCCATTGGCTTACCGCCTAGTGTTTCCCTATACGAACAATGTGGCAGAGTATGAGGGGCTCCTCAGGGGATTGTTAGCAGCCAAAGAACTAAACGTCCAACATCTGGCAATCTGAGGCGATTCAATGCTCGTTGTCAATCAAATCATGGAAGTCTATGCCTACAAAGCTATGCATCTATAGCCCTACTATGATATGGCTAAAGATCTTCTAAAATAATTCACAATGATTGACGTTCGACACATGCCGCGTAACGAGAACACCGTAGCTAACGCACTAGCTACACTAGCGTTAAACGTGCCACCACGTTTGTTTATTACCTAGCCCGCTTTAATGATGGAATGTACAGATCCTGTCATCCAAATGACGTAAATCTCTTCCTTAAGTGTGAAAAGAACACCAGAATGGTATGACAACATTAAAGCCTACCTTCTGCATGGCGAACCACCGCACGAGTTAATGCCTGCACAAAAAGACACAATCCGTAAGCGTGCCAGACAATATGTAATCATCGGAGATAGTGCTCTATGTAGGCACTCTTTTAATGGTGTATTGTTAACCTACGTTAATAGTGACCAAGCACAAAGGATAGTTAGCGAAGTCCATGAGGGCCTATGTGGAGGACACATAGCCCCGCGAGCCATGGCCACTAAAATCAGACGCCTAGGGTATTACTAGCCGTACATGAAACGAGACTGCCTTACCAAAGTTAAGACATGTGACACATGTCAGCATTACGCAAATCTGATACACGTGTCACCGACAGAGTTACATACCACATAGATCACTTGGCCATTCTAATGATGGGGACTAAACATCATAGGTCCCATCACGCTTAAGTCTTCTACAGGACATAGCTTCATTATCACTGCCACTAAATACTTCACGAAGTGAGTTGAGGCTATTCCCCTACGAAAGACTACATCTCAACAGGTCTGCCATTTTATCTTGGATAACATAGTAACAAGGTATGGGCTTCCCATGACTATTATGACTGACAACAGGCCACAATTTAGCAGTACCAAAACCAAATCATTTTGCAATAACCTTGGTATTAAACAATCTTTTTTCTCACCTTATTACCCACAAGCAAATGGTCAAGCAGAAGCAAAAAACAAAGTGGTTATCAATTTACTCAAGAGGATGCTTAACAGCAACAAGAAACGATGGCATGAAAAAATCCTCTACGTGCTATGGGCCTATCGTACGACATACAGAATAGCTACCGGTAGGACACCCTATAGCCTAGTCTATGGATCTGAAGTAGTGTTGCCTCTTGAACTACAGGTTCCCTCACTACAGATGGTACTCTCCACGGTTATAAATGAGACTCAACACAATGAGTCCAGGATCATGGATCTAGACTCAATGGAGGAAAAATGCATCTAGACGCTCAACAGCATCGAAAAATATCAAGACAGGCAAAAGCAGAAGCATCATCGCAACCTGCATTAACGACTGATTAAGAAAGGAAACTTGGTTCTTAAGTTCATTCGTGAACCAGTAAGTAAATTCTCTGCAAGTTGGGAAGGCCCTTTCCTGGTCGTCGACGCATACGGTAGCGGAGCATTCAGGCTAGTGGACATCGACGACAACGAACTTTCAAATCCGATGAATCACATGTATCTGAAGCAGTACCACATTTAGACGACAAGTCGGCTCAAACGCAAGGTAACAAACATTCACTCCAATGCAAAACTGGTGTTGTAACAAATGTCTGCTACAATGTAAAACTAGCGGTGTTGTACATGTCTGCTACGACGCAAAACTGGCATTTCCTGTACGCGTCTGCCATGATGCTAAACTGGCAAAGTTTTTGACCGTCTGCCACAACGTGAAACTGGCAAGGTAAGCATTTGTCTGCTGAGATGTTAAAACAGCACAGACTTGTCCCTAGGTCATGACACAAAACTGACACCCACAGCATGGTTTGTTGGGACCATAAACTAGCTCTTCCGCCATCCGCTATGATGTAAAACTAGCACACTTCAATTTGCCCAGACTTTAAACTGGGACCATGGTCTGTTGGGACTTGAAACCAGCAACAATAGTCTACCATAACTTAAAACTGGAATATGCCAACAGACAATCCATGAAGCAAGCGAGCCTGATCATTCTTGCACAGCATCCCTATCAGACGAAACAGGTAGGGCATTGGAACAGATGCAATACCACTACCCTCCTGGCATCCTACTGATTCCTCAAATATGTTAAAAGGCAGACTACTAACCCCTCAGAGATGCCGCTACGACGACCACTTTGTAGGTGTAGCTCCCAGGGTTAGCTTCGCCACTCGAAGCCCCAAGGAAACTATGGCCACCCATAGCCTTGGCTACCTCCAACCGTCATCACTGCCAAATCTTGGCTTAGCAGATTCATCTAACCGGCTCCTTGCCTAGTCAGATGGATAAGATGAATCTGGCTCTCAACGGTGAATTCCTAAGCCGTAGTGTCGATGAAGGGACCGGTGCCTCTTGCTATAGTTCCTTCTCTATGACCTACACTCTCCTTTTCGCTTCAGATGGCACTTATTTCAACAACCTCCCCAATGATTAGGATGATTGCTTTTGTTCTCTATTCTTTGTTACATTTTTCAGGTCACTTGCTATGATAGCGTTTCTCAAAAATGCGTTCACTAGGAGGGTGAGGCGTCACAGCATTCTGAGGCGGCTACTCGGACTAGCCTGACTACTTGGGAGTGCGGACCCTACCCTTTCCCCCACCAAGCACCTTCTCTTACTTTCTCCTTCCCTCATCTCTATAACCACCCTTACCCTCTCCTCCTATTTGTACAGAATGTGAGCGTATAGGATGTCTTTCGCACATAATAACCATCACGTCCATGAATTGACGTAACGCAACTCGCCTCATGGAAAGCATTTATATTCAAAAAATGGGCAAAGCTAGGCAAAATGGATGAAACACAACTCGTCCAGGCCATACGGGCGTAACGCAACTCGTCTAGGCAAGCCCCGCATATATAGTACAATAACGTAGCCTCTCAGGAAAACACCCATGAGAAGATACCTAATAGCATGTTTACAAAGTATCCTACTCATGCTTAAGTCTTCCCTGAACCTCCCTCCCTCATAACTGCAAAATCCTCTCCTACTCCTTGCGTTCTGACCTTCACACTTCCAAGCCTGACAAGGCAACATCCAAGTAGCAGCCAACAGATGATGTTGGTGTCTTTACCTCTGTGGTGTTTTGCATTCTTTGTCGACATCTCTTGGACAAGTCCTCCAAACTTCAACAAAGAGGGGCCATTGAAACATCGTGAAATTTCAAGATCTCGATGATTCAGTAAAGCCTCCAGGCCTAGGCAAGGATTTGCAACAAGTGGCACATCTCAGCAAGTTTTCTCTTTTCGGCTAAGGGCCTAGTACGTTATGCTATGCAGCTCAGTGTAGTGGACTCCAGGAGAATAGAACAACACAAGGGATGTGCAGCAACATCACTTCAATTTCGCGAGCTAGCCATGTTCAAAAATCTTAACTTTTGCCATACTACCCCACGTTACGCTATGCAGCATAATGCAACGTAACGCAGGCAACATAGTTGACTCAGCCGTAGCAACAAAGATAACGAAATCCAGTTAGTAGCAGTTATGATGCCATGATACGCTTCCCAACATATCACAACGTAGTCATGGGATAGTTTATTCATTGCAAGAGACAAGGCCAAATGAACTATCTTCTTAAAGGATGGTTACGCTATGCTACGCTTCAGAGTGTAACACAGCGTAGCGCCACAAGCTTCAGCTACAGCACATTAGGTCAATGGAATTTTGTGGGCCCGGGACACGCGTCATCTAAACTGCCTTTTTCTCCTAACCCTAATCTTATAAATACCTCGACGGACAACGTTCAAAAGGGTTTGTTGGTAATTTTTAACAGAGTTGGCAAAAAAGATTTGTGAGACGACGAGAAGAGCATCGACGATGACAGAGAGAAGCTTTTGATCAGAGACTTCAAGTTAGCAGATACTTTTCTTCGATCCTGACTCCCTTGCACCCAGATTGACTAGAATAAGGTAGATTGGCCTTTGCTTGTTTACTCTCTAATTAGCTTCTTGTCGGTGGTGGACACTTCGTCCAAATCAAAGTTTTCTTGTATATCCAATTATATTCACCATATTTATCTATAAGGTAGATCCCAGATCTCGGGATCATGTATGTGCTAGATTCAATTCATTACACCTTGTTCACATTGAATTCTACAATAATTTCATATAATTTACGTCGCCTTCATTGCCTTCAAGATCTAACATCGGAGCAGATCTCGTTTTCTCGTAAATCGATAATATATCCTCATATCAAATCGTTACCTTGTTATACGATTATTAACAAATTTACTGATTAAGTAAGTCCCTATCTAATCGACAAGACCGTTGAGGGCACCTTGGATTCGTTTTCTCCAACATGGCCCTTACGCAGATCCGAGGTTAAAACTGTGTACACGGAATTCCCCTCAGTGTTTCCAGCAACTGACATTTTCCGTCGTTACAGTTCTTTTGTGTTATTTTTCAAGAAGGTGAATGGTTCATTGAGACTATGTTGTGACTTTAGTTAGTCAATAAGCACACCATCAAGAATAAATGTCTGGTACCATTAGTGTTGAATGTGTTTAACTAGCCTGCAAAGGCTCAAGTTTTCCCTTGACCTAGCCTATGTCAAGGCTACTATCAAGTATTGATTGAAGAGGGTGATGAAGAAAAAATAACATGCGTCACTCATTATAGATCATATGAGTAAATGGTCATGCCCTTTAGCTTATGCAACACTCCTGTCATATTTTACACTCTCATGAATGAAGTGTTCTATCCATTTTCTAATAAATTCATTACAATGTATCTTAAAGATGTTTTAATCTACTCTCACCTAATGGATGAACATCTTCAACATCTAGTTTTGGTGTTCTTGAAGTTGCAAAAGCACAAGATATATGTGAAGCAATAGAAATGTAAGTTTGGTAAGCTAAAGCTAAAGTTCTTTGGCCACATCATTAGTGGAGGCAAGGTAAAACTATATTTAAAGAAAGTGAGGTCATTGCCATTTGGCCTATTCTAAAAGATGTGCATCAACTACACCAATTTCTAGGTTTGATGAGTTAGTATAGAAAGTTTGTTTATGCATTCTCTAGTCTGATGGTAGCATTAACAAACTTACAAAAGAATCATGTTTCCTAGAATTGGAGTCCCTAGCATCATGAAGCATTTGATAAGATCAAGATAACCCTCACAACTCAACCTATGTTGGCCTTCCTAACTTCTCAAAATTATTCAAAGTTTACATAGATACTTTGAATAAGGCAATTGGTAGGGTTCTTTTATAAGAAAACCATCCCATGACATTTGAATCAAAGAATCTAAACTAGACTAGAAAGTTATGACCTTTGCATGAAAAGGAGACATTAAACATTGTGCATTACCTTGAAATATGATAATACAATCTCCTTAGTGGTCTTATGGTAATCAAAACTAATAATAATGCTAAGAGCTACCTTCTTAATCAATATAAGTTTAAGCTAAAGTAAGCATGATGGTTAAACATGATACAAGAATTTAACCTTCAATTTATATATTGACCAAGTAGGAAGAATATGGTCATGGATGCTTTAAGTAGATGTCCATAGGTGAACTCAATAGAAGTTATGGGACAGCCTAATAGCTCTTGGATGATGACTAACCATGAACTCTAACAATAGATCAAGAATGGATTGAAGTATGATTAGCATGCTCAAGAGTTATTAAAGTTGGTCCATCATGGAGGTGACTTAAACTTTAGCATGATGGATGATGTACTCATGTTTAAGAAAAATTAAGTATATGTTTTTGATTGGGATGCATTGCATTCTCAAATCATTGAAGAATGTGACAACATCCTCCGGGTCACAAACATATGATGGCATTTGTAGAATGATAGTTTTGTTGGCCAAATTTAGGGGTCAATGTGGCCAATTTTGTATGAATTTGTTTGGTTTTTCAACAAGATAAGAGTTCGAATGAAAAATCAAGGTGCTTGCTTCACTCCTTGGAACTTCTAGAGTTATCATAAGTGGTCGTTCCATGGATTTCATTGTAGGAATTCCCATGGGATAGGGATATTTCAACATCCTTGTCATTATGGATAAGCTCTTAAAGTATGCTATCTTCATCCCATGCTTTACTTCTTACACGACTAAGGATGTAGCATCCTTGTTCTTTGATAATGTCATGTGCTACTCTGGATTATCATCAAACATCATTTCTAATTTAACTCCTAATTTAATAGGGAATTTTAGCAAAAGTTATTTTAGATGTTGGGAATAAAGCTAGGAATGCTCTCAGGGTATCATTCTTAAATAGATTAGCAGATGGAATGGATCAATAGGATTATTAAAAAAATATCTACAACATGCTATTTGGTTTAATCAAATGAATTGGATGTCCTTGCTGTTGTGACTCAATTCAAGTACAACATTTAGAAATTCTCAACCATAGAATTTTCTTTGGAGGAATTAGCTTTAGAGAGGTAATTAACAATTCCTTAGATGGTGGAAACCTCCCATCAAGCGTTTAACCCGTTGACTAATGAATTTATCAAGTCCTAGGTAGATCATATTTAAGTTACCAAACTGTATTGGGAAAGTCTTTCTAACAGATGAAGAAGAAAGTGGATAACAAGAGTAGGCTAGTAGAGTTTGTGGTTATAAAAATGGATTATGTGAGGTAAGTGATACTAAAGAAGGGTGCTAGCTAGAAATTTCTTAGATGTTATGATGGACCTTTCAAGGTCCTTTCTTGGGTCAATTCATTTACCTACAAATTACAGTTGTCAACTTATCTTGCAAAATATCATCTAGTATTCCATGTGTTTATGTGCAAAAAATTCAATCTTGGGGATAATTATGCTTCTACACGTTGGTCTAAGGGATCTCTAAACCTTGAAGTAATAAAGTGATGAAAAATTCACTCCATCATCAATATGTACACAATGGGTTATGCTTCAAATTAGAAGATTGAGTTTTTGATACATTGGTAGAGTACATCCTTAAAGGAGGATACCTAGAAGGAATGACAGGCTCTTATGAATAAGCAGACATTCATTGTAACTATTTACACTAAAAATCACATTGATTTGTCCTTATGGATGTAGTGGCGTGGTTGGCCAAAGGCAGCCAATAGATGATGGAAGTCATAGTGCAATTTGAAAAAAAAGTGGAACATGTAACAAGTTGGAGGGCATCAAAGCAAATCTAAGATGGACCACTTCTAAGAAGTGGATAATCAATGTGTTACCCCTTTCAATTATGAAGTTGGATGATGTCATAGTGAGGCTAGATTCTAAGATCATTGCACATGCCAGTGAAAGGCTATCACTAGGCATAGGAAGTGGTTTTTCCAAGGTACAAATAGCCTTCCCATGTTTGGAGAAGGATTAAATGTACATTTTTATTTCACAACTAGAAGTAGATGACTAGCTAACATGTCAAGTGAGTAAATTTTGCTCTAGGTAGAAATGTTAGTATAATTTGCATAAAAAAGGACAAACCTCTTCTTTCTAAATCCAAGTTACATGAACTTTTCTAAGCCTTTTTTGGATGACAGGATGAGTTCAACATATGGTGCTTTATGGTTGAAGAACCCTAGTGATGAGACGTGATATCGCATGCACCGCGATATCGCGTACACAATATCACGTCATCCCCCGTGATATCGCGTACGTGATATCGCAGTCTGCCGCCAAATCTATAAATAAGAGGTGGCACTTCCCTTATTTCCCATCCTAGGCTAGAAGTAGCAAAGCTCTGGCAGTTTGATCACTCCAGAGATATAATATTTTCCATGTGCCCACAGTAGGAGTCCCCAAGTGAACGGATCTTTATTCGAGTAGCTTTGTACCTAAACGCAAGTTGTGTACGGCAATAAAGACGAGCTTTGTGGATAAACCTTGTAGTGCATGGAATAGGATTTATTACATGTTATTTCTTACCTGTTATTTATTACCTGCATTAGCGCGGCATGAGTACGACTTGATTACAAGCATTGATGAATGTGTATGGCTAATCAAGGAATCGGCTGCTCATCGTGAATAGTCTCTCTCACCCTCAACTCCTAGAATGCGGGATGAGTACGACTTGATTACGAGCATCTACGGATGTGTACGGCTAGTCAAGGAATCAGCTGTTCATCACGTTTAGGGTAGTTAGGTGCCTCAGTACGACCACTTCGAGCACGTGCATTACATGTGGTGATCCCAGTAACGATTAGTGTTTGGTAGCCACAGTTGCATAGTTCAGGGTGTGTACTGTAAGTAGGAATGGATGCTGACACTAGTTAATTTAGACTTAGTCCTTAGTTAGAGTTAGTTAGCTCTCTCAACCCTTCACCTTGATAGCATAGGAGAAAAA
>MNCI01031599.1:856421-875477 GCA_015680685.1 Gnetum montanum
TCAAGCTTTGTGGATAAACCTTGCAGTGCATGGAATAGGATTTATTNCGAATGCATTGATGCGAAGTCACTGGCTGCGGTTTGTTTGAGGCCGGAGTTGGAATGAGATGTGCCACGTCACATTAATCATAACACACACAAGGGGTTGTACACCACCTTGTCCTTGGGATTCCATTCCATTCCCTCCTCTCCATCCTTCTCTCCATGGTTTACCTCATTGCCAGTTGTATCATTAGTGTATATTTTGGTTCATGCATTGTTTTCTTTTTGGTAAATTCTTGCGGTTAAGACTTTAACTCTTGTTCCAAATGACATTCCCGAAGCCTACAGACTCTTTGAATGTGGGATTGTCAGGGCATTAAGGGCATGAGCCTGCTTTGGGGAGGACCCACTAACATTCCTATTTGGTACATCAGTTAACTTCTTTTCCCTAACATTTTTGCAATTAATTTCATTTTGTTCATTTCCATCTGGACATCCACTTAATCGATGTTTTAGTTGTCCCTTTTTATCTATCTTTCTTACTCCTTTTCTTTCTCCATTCTAACACTACCGGAGGTTCGCGATTAGTCATGGGGGTAGGGGGCCTGATTTTTTCAATTTTCTCCTAGCCCAGAAATTTTTGATTTTCTTCCTAACCCCTACACCTTCGGTAGTCATCATTAATATATCCTTAGTTCTGAATCAGCCATACCACAACCTAGCCAATGGACCTACACTGAAGCAAGGTATTAATTACATGATGATTCATTTACCCTTGCTGATATAAGATTGTGTTGTGTGTGTAGGTGGTGATGATACAACAACGGACTGGATCTGGAGCAAACACTTAGAATGGAGCAGCATTGAAGCAGCTATGCAAGGAGCAAGATCGATGGTGCGCCTACGGATGAACAACAAAGGCGCAATCTTGGTGTTGGCAACAACAACACTTCCTTCTCTCTCTCTTTCTCAGCTACCAACTAAGGCCTGATGTCATTGTAATAAAGTGTTCACCCTTGTTGTCATGAACACCAGTTTTGTCAAGTCTTGTAATAATGATCCATTCACATGTCATCCCATTAGTTCCATTCCCCTCAATAATTCCATACCTTCTCGATATTATTGTAAGGAACTTGAGGATGAGTTTTCATTCAGTCATGGGGGTATGATGAGACGCGATATCGCATGCACTGCGATATCGCATAAGCGATATTGCAGCTGTCGCAATATCGCATCCCATGTGGTATAGCGTACGTGATATCGCGTCGTCCCCTGCGATATCACGTATGCGATTTCGCGATCTACTGCCAAATCTATAAATAAGAGGTGGCACTTCCCTTATTTCCCATCCTAGGCTAGAAGTAGCGAAGCTCTGGCAATTTGATCACTCCAGAGATAGAATATTTTCCATGTGCCCGCAGTAGGAGTCCCCAAGTGAACGGATCTTTATTTGAGCAGCTTTGTACCTGAACGCAAGTTGTGTATGGCAATAAAGTCAAGCTTTGTGGATAAACCTTGCAGTGCATGGAATAGGATTTTATTACTTGTTATTTATTACATGTTATTTCTTACCTGTTATTTATTACCCTATAGTAGCACGCCATGAGTACGGCTTGATTACAAGCATCTACGGATGTGTACGACTAGTCAAGGAATCGACTGCTCATCACGTTTAGGCTAGTTAGGTGCCTCAGTATGACCACTTCGAGCACGTGCGTTACGTGTGGTGATCCCAGTAACGATTAGCATTTGGTAGCCACAGTTGCATAGTTCAGGGTGTGAACAGTAAGTGGGAACGGTTGTTGACGCTAGTTAATTTAGACTTAGTACTTAGTTAGAGTTAGTTAGCTCTCTCAACCCTTCACCTTGATAGCATAGGAGAAAAACCAGAAAAGACTATAAAAATCATATACCTCAGACTTACTTAACCATACACCGTGACAACTACGAGTAAGTCTGGGAAGACAACAAATGATTAACCCCAAGTGTTCCATGGGGCGTGTAGGCATTTAGTCTGTGGAGTTCAACCGGATCGTGTGTGCTACGCTCGTTTCGTATGGTTGAGTGTAGGGGTACCTCGCCACTCATCACCTAGCCATTAGACCTTCCTTTCTATAGCTATTGGAATGACTTTTACATGTTCAAAGTCCCTTGATATCCATTGTGACCTTTTACACCTAGAAAAATGTATGCTCCAAGGATGTTACTTCTTTTAAGTGGGGGAGAGTGTAGGTAAACATGCATTGTTGATGGATCAAAGGTTGTTTCACTCTAGAACAAGGACTAGAGGAGCATGGAAATCCTTTGGATTTCAAGCTATTCTAATCATCACTTTAGAAATACATGGGTCCTATTTCCTTGTAAACCTTGTTACAAGGATATGTGGGCTTGCAAAGGACCTTTGGCTTTAATGCTTGGGTCACTATGCTCTCTTCAAAGTGGGGCTTAGGGCTAGATATGTTAGTATAGGAACATGTCATAATCCTTTTAGGAGAACAATGGGTGTGCATGCATCTTGTTGGTCTAGTTATGTAATTAATGCTTATGGTGACTCTAGCACCTCTAACCATTGGCTAATGGGGTGTGTGATCTATGTCGTGAAACATGCATGCTAAGCTATAAGGCATAGTTCGTCTTAAGTTTGCTATCTCTTGTTGTTGCTATTAGGACTCTTGGGTAGTGCCAAATGATAATTTTTTAAGGGTAGTACCAATATAATATACATACCACAAGTATTAACTTAGTGATAAGATTATTGATTTGGTAGCTCTACATTATGGGTTTGATTATGGTGGATAATGTTGAGTTACAACATTCTAATATTTAGAAAAGGAAATATATATTGAGAGTTCGTATCTTTTTGAAAATTTATATTTGTTATGGTTTCTTATTGATCAAGGTCTTCCTATTAACGTCTTCAACACATGAGAGTTGTTTCTCCACAATATTCTATTTGTGAAAGTGAAACTTGTTTTCTCAATTTTTTTATCCCATTGTACAACATGCTTGGAAATGAACATCCATAATTTATAACAACTTTCAACCAAACATCGATAATATCATTATTCATAATTAGCCTACTTTATCTACTTTCCTTTTTTGTATTTGGAAATGTCTTTAGTTGTGTATTCTCTATTCTATTTCGAAGCTTCAATATGTAGTAAAGTTATAGTAGCAATATCATAACCATACCCTTTCATTAGGAGTTAAATATTAGATTCTCAAAGATGTCACTTTTTAGTTACAACTTCAAGAAAAAATGCTCACAATGAAAGCTAAATAATTATTTTGTTTTCTATAATATTAATTGCTTTTTATTTTCGAGGCTTTACCATGTAAAGCTTTCAGCTTATGCTATTCTTTGTTCATTTTTTCAAAATGATACTTTCTTTTGTTGTTAGAGAGAGTTTTCCCCTTATTTTTACAAGAAATCCTTTAACAAGAAGTGAAAACCCATGAGGGTGCTTCTAAACAAGGGCAAGGCTTGATCTTTTTCCTACCCAAGCGGGGAGGTTTTTCAAGATTGGTTATAAGCATGAAAATCTGGAAAGACATCGCTAAAAATGTTGGGCTTTTTATTTAGACTCTTTCTTTGTTGATATAATGCACTATTAATTTTTTAAATGTTATTATTTATTTTTTAAGGATCCAACAGCCTACAAAATTCTAATATTGTTAAAAAAGCTGTGTTCCAAAAACCCACTAAATATTGCATATACATCTCTTTTACTTTTTCAAGATTTCCACTTTGATGAATAGTAGCTATCCCAATGCCCAACCATACAAATCACAAGCATTCATGTGCAATCCTATTGAATTTTGTGAATGGGGCTAGTGTGGTATTTAAATTATTAAGTGTTGATCATAAGTCGCTATCTTCCCATTAGGACTAAGGGTAGCTTTATCATATATGGTTTAGTCCAAAGTGAGGCATATGATTATGATGTTGTATGTATCTTAAATTAATTAAATAATAATATAGAAATTAATTATTTAATCTAATTAATGATAAAATTAAACCCTAAACTATCCTAAGAGCAATGAGTGTTTGTTCCCAGCTTGCCAAACATGTTCTAAACTCACGTACCCACTACTAGGATTACAAAGTATTATGTTATTGGGCAAACCAAGTAATAATGTTGTTGGGAGTACCAAGTGAATATGTGTTTATGCTCAAAATTGATCATGCTCATTTGGTTGATTGATTAATGTGCATGGAAATGTAAATATTAACTAAGTGCATAGAAAGTAAATTGCATTGAAAGTAAATCTATTCTAAGCCAAAGTGTTGCAATGAATATGAATCAATCTCAATCTTATTACCATTCATGGAATGTGTCCATGTATAATGCCATTGAATAAGATTTTGTACAATTGATTCAAACCCACAATGTAGGCACTCATTGATTGTTTGTTAAGATTATAGAAACAATCTGCAAGAGTTTGATTGTTTGTTAAGATTATAGAAACAAATTGCAAGCGTTTAGCTACACTATTGACCAAATGATGTTAAATACATGGTGGATGTTCACATATTTATAGGCAAATACAGGCATTATGTTGACAGGGATGCATTAATGCATTTGGCTATGTCAACAAGGATGCATTGATGAGGATGCATTGACGTAGCTAAGTTATAGCATATGTGATATTGCATATACAATAGAGTAGATGCATTGATGGGGATGCTATAACGTAGATGCAATGTAGTATCTACGATGTAGCATTTGCAATATAACATCTATGATAACTTGACAAATTGATGCTTCATCATGTCCCCATGACTCAACTATCTGACATATTAGGTCTCATCACACTTCCAACATCATACTATGATATGCTGAATGACATATAATGGACATATAACAAATACAATGAGTCTATTAAGTGAAGCATAGCTCACTTGTTCAAATATATGACAAGTTTGTTCCTAGATAGCACACCAATGTAAAGATGTTACTAAGTTCTAGCAAATGTTTATGGTTCATGGTGGATATATAGCATAAAGGTTACAACCCCCCTTGATTTGTACAAAACAGTACTCTTCAAATATCTTATATATAGGCTATATGTTTTAGGAATGTATGCCAAATAGTTTTGGTTTCTGGCAGCCACTACAACCCCATTACTTAACCATGAGGTTTGGTTTTCGGTAGCCACTATAGCCTTGTTACTTAACCATGAGGTGTAACTTAGCTAGTTGGCTCATATGATATGTACCCCAAAATACTAGGTTAAGAGGCTAGTAATAACACCCAATGGTAGCTTGAAAGCATGTTCACATGATTTACAACCCAAAATATCAAAGTTCAAAAGCCGGTACTAGAACCCCATGCTAGCTTAGAAGCATGTATCACACGACTTACCAATCCCATGCTCGTTTCCATGATGGAAGCATAAATATCGCAATCCAAACTTTCTTTTTTCTTTCTTATAGAAAAACCTTGTACCCCTATAGTATGCAAGCAGTATTATACCGTCCACGAGTATTTTGAAATGCTTTTTTAAAAATAACTTAATTCATGTATGGGAACGGTCTGGTCCATCCCTAAATAAAGGGTTTTTGCTTCGTCAAATATAACTGCTTCTGTCGCGGCTCCCCCTCAGAGAAGGCAAGAACCCAGCCAACGGCAGAGCCGTCTCTGCGCAGGACGACGCAGTCTTGAATTGGAGAGTCGTTTTGCTTGGCAATTGCTTGAAGCAGAGGATCGAGCCGAGGCTTTGGCTTGCAGTTGCAGAGATATGCCTGTCGAGAAAGCTTCGGCCTCTACGGCCCAACTGAAGCAAGAGCCGAAGCCAAACCAAACATCTGCAGCGGCAATTGCAATGGGAAGCTCCGATGATAAAAACAAGAAAAATCGGCAGCGAAAACGCCCCGGACGATGGGATCGAGATCGCGACAGAGACAAGGATAAGCCAGACCAATCTCAACCTCAATCCCATTCTCGCGAAGCAGAGGCTAACCAAAATTCGGCCGCTGCTGCGAAAGAAGAAGCAAGTAGGGCTGCCGAACGCAGAGATGCCAGAAATCGTCTGCCGGAGTTGCCCGTGGCATCGTTAGGGTTCGAAATTCTGGAGAAGCGGACGTTTACTCTCATGGACGGTAGCGTGCGAACCTTTTACGCATTGCCGCCCGATTATGAATCAAACCCTAGGTTTCGCTTTAACCCTGGTTCTAGGGTTTTTGAAAATGTTGCTTCTCCTTCTGCCGCTGCCGTGGCTATGAATCGCGGTAGGGAGTTCGATCATTTCAGAAAATACAGCCCTTTGCCAGGGCATCCTCCGCATGTAAGCCCTGCTGCCCAGGGTCCTTCATCCATGCATTCGCCCTTTTATGGAGAAAATATGCTTAAGAGAAAGTTTCCTGCGGAGGATCATCTCGGGCATGGTTTCAGAGGCCCTGAGGCTGATAGAGACAGAGAGCTTCATATGCGTCTTGGAGATGGTGAATTTCTTAGGAGAGAACATGGTCTTCCGCCAGAGGGGTTCCATGATCCTGTAGGTGGAAGAGGCAGGTTTGGCCCCGAGTTCGGAGAAGGCCACAGGTTTGCTGCTGCTCATGGAGTAGGGCCATCCCGGCAGGATCTGCACTTTGGCTTTGATGCGAGGGAGTATGACCGTCCGGCAAAGTTTATGAGACCTGCCCATGTTCTTGATGTTGATCCTGAGCTCAGGCGCCGGATTCATGGCGAGTTTTTAAATTTCAGCAAAGTTCTGAATGAGAATGAAAGGCAGAGGAAGAAGTACATTGACAACGGCAGTAGCGGTCCATTGAAATGTATGGTCTGTGGCAGGTCTGTTTTCAGAAAATTCTGTGCACCATATGTTTATGATTCGCATATTTTCTTTCTTTGTTTTGCATCTTCATAACGGATACTGTAGATACTACTTTCAATCATAGTTGCTGCCATTGGTAGCTTGGAGTTGCCTATTTGCCATTTTAGATGGATTGAGCATTTTATAGCTGCCTTTCTGGAGTGTTTGTTCTGCCAAGGCATTGATATCTTTAAATTGCGTGGAAGATGTATTATTATTTCATTCTATTGATATGATTAGGGGCTGTTTCAATTTTCAAATTCTGTTAAATTCTAGACATAGCTTTTAAAATATTTCATGAGTATTTATCTAGTCATCTTTTTGGTGTTTCTGTAGTCAATCAAAGGATTTTCCTGATACACACAGTATCGTGATGCATGCATACCATGCTCCCAGTCCTGTATTGAAAGCTGAACACTTGGGACTGCACAAGGCCCTTTGCGTGATGATGGGTTGGGATTTCGGGATTCCTCCAGATGAGAACAGAACATACCAGGCGATGCCGAAAGCTGAAGCTGTGGCAATTCAAGAAGATCTGATTTTGTGGCCACCTCTTGTCATTATTCACAATGCAGCTACTCGAAGAGGAAGAGATGGACGCATGGAAGGCATCGGTAATGGTGAGATGGACGATACATTAAAAGGTACAAATACAGTTATATTTCTAATGATAACTTTTAGTTCCCCATTTTCATGCCCTGGCCCTGGTATCCTAGCGTGTAAATATTACTTGCATAATGTTAAATACTGTTTCTCTCTGTGTTAATTATATTATGTGTAATAGTAGTTACGAATGTACCTGACCTTTGTACTATAGGTAGCAACATTTCAACCTTTTATAGTAATTTAGCTAATTAATTTAGTTGAACATTTTTTCTTGATTGTTGCTAATGTAGTACTGGTTGGTAGCACTCATTTCACAAATTCTGAGAATGGCAGGTGTTCATTTAGTTTAGAGATGAGATTTTTAGAGTAAGGCATTCATTTTGGTGAATATGGTTTGTAGAATACATGCCTACTCTCAGCTTTGTTAAAGCTTGCTGACATGTCTGAGGATGTCTTTTGTTACTATCTGGTTATGGCTGCTAGGGGGCCACTGAGTAGTGGTGATCTGTTTTAAAATTACATTGCCTTGAATATTGCTGATGGTTCATTCACAATATCCGGCATTCTTTCTGCTACATTGGTTGAGCAATCCTATCATCATATTTTTTTGCTTTTCATAATGTTTGTGCAGGTTTCAACATTCATGACAAAGGTTTTTTTGACATAGGGTGCTAGCTTGGGTAAATATACCTTTTTCTTCAATTCTTAATAGTGGATATATGCCAACTTTTAGGATTCAGCTCGAGTTATTTGTATAGTTGGTGAGACTTGGGTCAGACATTGACAGATTACATGGTTATTCACAATGGTTAAATCCTGAGATATGAAGAGATTCTTGAAAGGAAATGTTTGAAACAGAAGTTCTGTGTATATTGGTGGATTGCATTTGCTCTGGTAGGATGCAAGGAAGTTTGGAAGGCTAGAGTTCATGATATAGTAACATCAGGTCCCTTTCTAAAAATTCCTTTCAGAATTTGTTACATAGATTGCAACAGAATGCATGCTATGCTATATAAATATCAGATCTTGTAGATGTTTGTTAAAAAAAAACTATATTATCAACTGCATAAAACAATCTTGGGAAAGCAAAACACATGTTTACTGTGATCAAGATCTGGTTGTTAATTTAGTTGGACTTTGTGACAATGACAATCCTCTACTGGAGTTATGTGTGGCCTGCAGGGCAGTAGGAATTTATGGTTTGAACTGTCTATAGGTGAATATATTGTATTCTTGGTTGGTTAAAGTGTTGAATGATACCATCCAGAGTAGTAGTTTTTTGGGATCTCTTTTGCATCGATGGTTGATTGTACTTGGATGTATATTTTAAATTAAATTATAGTTTTATGTCAAATGAGGATTTCAGTAATGAATATTATTGTTTTTGTGATTATTGAAAACTTCCATCAAGTTGGGATTGGCTCCTATTTCATGACAAATTCACAATGTATTTAAAGCACTCATTCCATTTAGGATTTTTAACTTTTCTAGGCTGCCTATCTGTGTCAATGGTGTAACTTTTAAGGGAAATGGTGTAAACGATGTAAATGTCGATACATGAAAATGAATCACCAATGCCTGATGGTATTGTAAACTATGGTATACTCTTGTACTAGCATTACCACATCCCAATCAATCAGGTTTGTTTTCTTAGCACACACAGATGTTTTGATACAGCTATTTGAGAATTGTAACAAAAGTCTTACCTTTTGTATGTCCTAGCAATGCTATGCAATTTGACCAGCAATTGAAGTGTATAAGTATTTGAACGAGGTTGGTTTATAGGTTTCTATGCATACTTGGTTGACTCGTCAATCAATAAGTTGTAGGTGCAAGTTTCACTTGCATCACATGTCCTGGGGGTGCATATTGTCTATAGTTGGTGGTTACTTCCATGGTCCCAGATTCCTGTGCATAGGAGACCAAAAGGTATGTTGAATTTATGTTATGAGCATTCAGGGCCCCATTATTTTGTTATGGTGAAGAACCTCAAAGCACTTGAGAAAACTACACACGTAATTCTGAAGGGGATAATTGGGTATTGTACTTTGACTTCTATGTCTTTCAATGAAGTTGCCAACAGATTACGGGGTTTGCTGAGATTGATGTTAAGACTTATCATGCATTTTCTCCTGTATCTGATTGGGTCGTGACGCTTATTTGCCTTTTTGAATATCAGCAAAATTTGTCACAACTGTGTAACACAACATCTATTGTATAAATCTTTAGTGGTTGATAGTTTGTTCATCTGCTATAAAGATAATGATAGAGGAGAGCAACCGAAAAGGGAAATAGTTGATGGCTAGTTACATAGTTGATGGTGTTAAAAGGTAATTTGTTTTATTGGGGCACTTGAGGTAATTAGCTTTTAACGAGCTGTAATTCAGTTATAGATAACTTTGCACTGCTACAACACAAACTATTTTATAGTGCTTCTAAGTTTTAACCCTAGGGATGCTCATTTGGAGTGATGATAGGGTGCTTGTTTATTAAGTTGGAAGATGTGGTTTTGAGCCTGGGCATAGCCACTAAATGAGGTTCAGCTTTTACTCACCCACCAACCTTCCCAGGACTTTGCATGTCAGGATGAGCATTGAGGTTTCAGGAGGTTATCCTGTTTTTTAATCTTGCGTTTGTATCTGTTAAACCCTACTTGTTAAACTTGTAGATTTACGTAGGTGAGGAACATGCTTAAAAGATCGTCTGGTAGTGATTTTGTTGGTCCTTTTTGGTAATTGGGAGCTATAAGTTGTCTTTCTTACAGTATACTGTGGATTTTGGTACTGAAAAAAGAGAGATTATATTTTAAAATTGATTAGGTATGCCTCCATATTCATGGCTCAGTATATTCTATATTATCCAATTTAGGATTGTTCTCTCTACGTAGAAGTGGAATTGAACTTTTAGATTTTATCTGCAAATATTTTATTATAATTTAACTAATTTTCTGGGATGACATAAGTGATACACCATTAATATCTTGAGTTTATCTTCAGCACAGGTTGAAGTAACAGGTTCTTAAATCTAGTAAGTCTATCAGTGCTAGAAACCAAATTTTTGGCAACTTATGCTAAAAGGAATAACAGATGAAAAAATCAAAGCTTTCTATAACTATCAATGAAGTTGTTCAAGTAACATAAAAATATGTGATATTATCTTTTTTTCATCTTGGTTTTAGGAAGAGAACCTTGCTGTATTTTTTTTCACCTTTCATGATTCTGCATCCACTTAATTCACCAAATCAGCCACGGCATAAGATTTGTGCTAAATTTATTCCTTCCCTGGTTTGGTGGTTACATCTTTTACTGTTTGGAACAGATGCAGAAACTGAGATTATTTGACTATTATTTATTTGTGGTTGCTTTATTAGAGACTAAGAATTTATACCTGCTTCATTAAATGATAGACAGGCAATTTACATTAATAATACATATTTCTACGGTATCTGTTTTGGATACTTTTGCAGAACTCGGTTTTACTGGTGGAAAATCAAAAGCTCTTTATTCAAAGGAGGGTCATCTAGGTGTTGTTCTAGTAAAATATCCACCTTCTTTCTCTGGCCTTGAAGAGGCAGAGCGCTTAAGTAAATATTTTGGAAATAATAACCATGGCCGGAAAGAATGGCTAAGGGTTCAGAATCATGTTTCTGATGAAAGAAATCCAGATATAGTCCGTTTTGATGAGAAAACTAAAAAAGAGAAGAGGGTGTTGTATGGATACATGGCATCTGCTGGTGATCTACACAGAATTGATTTTGATGCACGAAAGAAGTCAAGGGTGAAAAGCAGAAGAGAGATGGTTATCCCAGATGGTTTAGACGAGAATGCATAGAGTTTTTTTTCCAGGGTGGAAGCAATTTCATTTCTTTTCATCCAGTGGAGCAATACATTCATTTTCTTTGCAGTCGGCTTTCACTTAGTTGGGATGAAATGTTGCATGAAATTTTGATTTTGCTGAATCAAACTTGTTACATATTTTCAAGTTAACTTTTACTGTATGCTCTGACTGTCATCAGAACATCAGAATGTTTTATTTGAAATTGAATGAGGTTGATTAATAGGCTGCAATTTTATTTTAATATGTTCCTTGGAAGCATATTTTATATCTCTTGGAATAGATTGAAAAGAAATTTCAATGAAATCATCTGTTTAATTTCTTTTTTAATTTTCTTAATGGAGCATTTATTTTAGTCGTGGGTTTTAGTTCCTGGGTTTCGTAGACGCAGAGTTTCTTTATTTGACATAGCATTCTTGGGAGTTTTTTATAACTCTGTTCTATGGGAAGGTAACATTAGCAATATTAGCATTTTCTGTAGGAAGTAAAACATTTTTGCATCAACTGTAATTTATGGAAGGACATTAGAAGCTTTACTGATATCTTCATTTCTGATGGTGGAAAGTCCTATACAAGTTTAGATAATATTTAGTGGTGACTTAAATATTAGCGTATTTGGTCATGGAGTGCCAACTGCAAGAATATATTTGTGGAATTTATGTAGTTTGAATTGGAGATATTTCAGACGAATTGGATTACTTGTTGGGTAGTTTATGCAGGGTTTTAAAACTCTGATCAGTTTGGTGATATGGGTTGAACTGAATAATGAATGTTTTGAGTTCCTAAGGAGGGTTGAAAAAAAGGGTAGTTGCCCCACGACTCAAAGGGCATCCGTGGATTATGAGTTTGCATTAAAATTGTCTTTGTTCATTGTGGGTTTATGGTTCTTTGCATTAAGGGATTGTAGCTTCAGGACACTCCTAAGCATATCTATAAGCTAAGCCGTTGGACAAGTTGCTGAAGCTTAAGCTTGGAATGATTTTAGAGTGCGTCAAGTTTGGAACCCAAAAAAAAAAGGGAAGAAATTTCCAGGACTGATTTCTTGCAATTTGTTGCAACTGCTTGCTGAAAATGGGTTGCACATGGCTTTAGGTTCTTGCTTAGCTTTTTGGACTGAGAACTTCACTCTTTTAAATGATTTTTTGTTGCGTTGATATGGGCAGTTAATTCAGAAATTTGTCTTTACGACTTGCAAGGTTGTGTAGGATTTTGTGGTGATAGTAGTTTAAGCGTCCTATGTAATGTGTACCTGAATCATTACATTATATCAATGAAGTGTGGTTTTTCAGTTAGGCTTATGAAGTCATGGTTTCAATCTCAGATTGTTCTATTGAGATATACAGGCTTTGTGTGAAAGGTGCTTGAAATTTAATTCCTTCCCAATCTCTTCACATGAGTAAAGTAGAATTCCTTTTGACTTTGGAGTTCGAAATAAATATTATTTTTTTGCTCATTTCTCGGGTGAACCATGCTGGTGGCAATGACGGTTCTTTGTTTTAGCTAGCCAATAAGAGTAGTTCAGTTCAGTTCACATTACATGTAAATGGATCTTTGCTGGAACTATCTATATATTTTGAAATGGCATCCTTAAAGAAGCAATGCAATCTCTAAAGAATTAGCACAATCTTTTAAGTAGCTTGTCGGTACTTAAATGCATTGGAGATGCCTGCTGAATACTTCTTTGATGCACTTGTGGGGGCTGTTGGCCTCGAATAAGATGTGAGGCGGCGTGCATCCAAGAGGTTCGATGTACAGGCTTATTCGAGGTGGTGCGCATCCAAGAGGTTCAATTTTCAGGCTTATTTGAGGCCAACAGCCCCAACGGCAAATGCAATAAAGAAGTATTTCAAGCGATGAAATGATTAAAATCTCAGTTAGAAGGGTGTCTGGACATAATGAAATATTAATAGGCTAAGCTTTGGTCTGTTCTTGGAAAGTTTGGGATAAAAGGATTTTGTATTAGGATGTTAAATATTTGTATATTATTTTTTCTTTTGGCAATGTTTTTCTGCTAAAAATCTTTAACTGCACATTTTAATAGCACACATCTATGCACTTGAGCCTACCCAAGATTACCGTCAATAGTGAGTGTGGGTTTTACGATGCTTCAATGATATTTTGAATGTAATAATGTTAATGGTGTTTAGTCTTAGTAATTGTTTTTTAAATGTTTATTCTAGCAATGATTTTAAGCTGTAAGCGATCAGGTTTCATCATTGGTTGAAGTTTGGTAAGCTGGAAATAATTTTATAGGAAATAAGCTTTTCATAATATTTGAATCTAGTTGGGAACAGTGTTTAATGTTGTAGCTTTTGTTATAATAATGATACGTATGTGTTTGCATGTATTGTGTATGGCTTTTCCTTCCATCGTTCCTTAAAACATTTTTTACATTTTTAAGTTCCAGTAGATCTTGAAGTAGTTTCATTCCTTTTGGTGCTTGAAATTTTATAGGGAAAGTGTAAACAATGAAAGACAAAACTGCTCTAAAACATAAATCAAAATGTAACACTGAATGTTAAGATGCATATGGATGGCTTACATGAAATAATCGAACAAATGATAATGAGGTTACTTCTTACTGGATTCACGGACACTTCACATATTAAGATATCCCGATCATGACTAAGATTATCGAAAGTGGTAGTGAGGTGCTCATGAGTAGTCCGTTTATTTGAGGCATTTTACTAATATTTTATTTTTTAAATACATTGCATGTATCGGGAATGGTGATCATGCAAGGTGTGTTAGAAATTTGGTGGAGCGACTCCATTATGCCCGAGCCACATCATTCTTGTGCATATGTTATTAGGAAATTTTACCTCTTAGTATTGGCAAATTTTGAGTGTTTAGAAGATTCCCCGTTTTTCGGGTACAGACACTACCACCAGTGAGGTTTCTAGTTCTATGATAGAATACCAACGTTATTTGAAGCTTATTGTCATGCATCAGTTTGTGTAGTAGGAACATCGAGTTAAGTCTGTATTAGCATGGTAGACTATTAAAAGGGTAGAACATATTTAGTCTTTTCACACGTTACAGTTGATGGTCGTTTATAATACTTGTCCTGCTAATTAGAGGTGAAATAATTAGTAAAAAGAGTTAAAGAAATTTGACACGCAAGTTAATCTTCTTGGTTCATCAATGGGGGCAATTGCATAAAGCCATTGGAATGGGGGCATGTTTGGTGTTTACATATTGAATCTATTTAAGTTTTTAAAATCTATTTCCTATTTAGGAGATCGAATAAATTAGTTTATTTTGGGTAGCAATTCTAATCGTTAGTGATCTAGGTTAAACTTAGCCATGTTGAAATGCATAATGTTTATTGAAATTATTAAATATTGTCTTTGTAAGCTTACATTAATTTTTTGAATTCAGATTTAGAAATTCTATCGAATAAAAGACATCCATGGTATGTATTAATCAAAATTCTCTCTTTGCTAACTCTCTTAATGTGTGCCCAAGTTTGGATTCTTTTGCTTGGGCAGGTGAGCCCCACCTAAGGCACGATAGGATTAGTGAAATGAAAATGGCAAAGAGATTGGCCTCTACCATTTTACATTATGTACATCATGCATATTATGGCCACCATTTAATGATGGTAAGGTGTTCATTTCATTGGTGGTAACGTTTGGGTTTGATTTTTGAAAGAGCTTAGGCTTTATGTATCTACATCCTCCTTGATCAGATGTACATTCTCCTTGATGAACATTTTTTAAAGAGCATTTACCCCTTTGGGTGATGACATTTTATCTTTGTTCTGGAAGTTTGCATTTTTTGGGCAAGAGGTCAATTAACAGCCTTGTCCAAGAGAGTCCTCCTTTGTCATGGTAAAATAATTTTATCATGGTAATGGTGAGGGGAGTTCTCTTGGTCATTGTTATTTTTTTCTAGACTTTGCCATGGTAAATAAATAAATAATTATTATCATAACGATGGGATAAGAGATTAAATTTTTTACCAGAATTATTATTTGCGAGAGTTCAACTATTTTGTAATTTGGACTTTGTGCTTTGGATAATTAATTTTTAGTCAATCAATTTGAGATCTTTTAATTTGAGAAATATAAAAAATTCTTTTAGGCAAATAATAAATATACATCATAAATATATACTTGAAGTGATTAAAATAAAATATTTATCCTTTTTCAGAAAAATTATGTTGTTGGTTTAAAATTTTATTAGTACTTCATTTTAATTTTATGAAATTTTAAATTTACAATATCTAAGAAAGACAATTTTTGAGGATTTTATGAAAATTAAATAAGCAAATTGAAAATTTGTATTTTTTGATATGTATGATGGCTAATTACTTTAGATGAAAAAAATTACAATGCCAACAAAATTAGAATGGCCATTTTTCATTTGCACTTATAATATAAAATGATTATATATAAACATATTGTATTCTAATTTTTTGTTTTTATTTTTTTTTGCTAAGAGGCTCACTACTAGTTATAGATCATAACACTCTTGGGAGAGGAGCTTATGAGTAATACTAATAGTATTTTATCTGAGGAGAGCTAATTGATAATGCTGAATAATATTTTGTCCAAGAGAATTTAGAAATGGTTTGGAGCACAAGATTTATTACCAAACTTTTATCTTTCTCATCATGTAATTGCAATGATATGACCAAAGTTAGGGAATACATGATAAAATGGTGGATAATTATCAATATAGTAGATGCGCTAAAATTTAACTTAGGTTTGCAAGATTCTTTTGACTAAATTATAGATGTATATTATAATTATATAACTAAGCTAGTGAATAATGAACCAATATTCAAAATTAGGCATACAAATATATTTAAATTTTCTAAATTTTGCTTTTTACTATGTTTTGGGAAAATAAAATGGAAACAACATATCTAGAAAAATTACTAAATTCTATTGCTTTTTCCAAGGGTATTTAATTGTGAATCTTGTTTTCTAGTTTGTGATTTCTAGTGTCTTTACATTTTTGTAACACTATTGTTCATGCAAATTTTATCTTTATTATGAGACTTTACAAATTTATTATAGATTCATCATGAGGAATAGGTGGCTAAAGCAGTTAATTTATGGTCTTGTTAGGTAAGAGGTACTTGTAGGTTTCTTTCAGCCCATATGTAGCATCCCTATCTTATCCTAGGTTAGTAGGGCACTACTTGAAAAGAAAACCATAACTCAACATAATAAAAATTGAAGATGCTTGAAATGGATCATGGAAGGTGTTTGGGACAATAACTAGAATTGACTTGAAATGGATCATGGAAGACATTTGGAACAATAATTAGAAATGGCAGGAGGGATAAAAAGTGAAAATACAAGATAGTGTTTGTTAGAAGTCATCTAAAACAATAATTAGAAATGACCCAAGGGATAAAATAGTGTTTTTCTAACATAGTTTTGGTAACAATTCTCTCAGCCACAAACATATCCAAGGAGTACAAATGTACAAATGCCCTAAGTGCAAACCTAACATATTCACAATTAGAGTTTGTGCATAATCATGAGCATAACATAAATAGTCTACTCAAGCATCACTACTAAACTAAAACATCACAATTATTTAAAGGGTAGCACCACTTGCTTAGTATCAAATGTGTATTGTTGTCACAAATACTCAACTTTTGCAAATCTACAATATCTTGCTTTCTTGACTTAATTACGAGTTGATTAATCTAGCAAGGGAGGTCTACTGGTGAAGTTATTGAAAATCAAAGATCCACCTTAGGTGTTACCTCCATGATTCTTAGGATAGGATTGTAATCATTTAACTATCTTTCTGGAACAAAACTAACAATTAAAATAATCATTTCAACTAGATTCCATTATATCTTCCAATGTCATAGACCAAAACATAAAGCATCCCATAAACCAAAGCCTATTTATAAGCCAAAATTGTTTAGGGCAAATGTTAGTAGAAAATGTTACTACACAAACCATTACAATGTTGTGACTTATTTTTCAACATGGTATATTCATGACAAATCGTTTGCAAATTAAAATGCTCATTGTAGCTTATGGTAGATTGTAGTAACTTGTGTTGTGATATTCACATTAGATGTCATAATTGTTTGAAACATGTTGTAGGTGATGTAAATTTAATAATTACGCATGTTGTATGGTAGAATTTTTCAAGCAAAAGCAACATGAATAAATTGTTCATGATACAAAACATTTTGGTCAAGAATGTAGGAATAGAACTAGGTTGGAGACATTGGAAGTTTCATTTTACATTGTAGGTTGGACTTGTTAATTGTTCTTTAAGTGCAAATTTTGAATTTGAATATTACCTTTTAATTAGGTAGATATAAATATATCTAATCTAATTTCTAGGTTATGTAGTTTGGTGGTGTAATTCTTTTTATCACTAGTTCTTGAAAGGTACTATAGGTTGGTTACGTTGTATTTTTTTATTAGTCGTTTAAGAACTTTTGTTGTAATAGAGCTAATATGCTAGACATCTTGCATAGTTTGCATAAGTTTATAGTAAACTTTACTATTGAATAATGTTCCATTTGAGGATTGAGCTAGATATTTATATTAACATTAAGTGTTAATGTAATGTGAAAAGTTAATTTCAAAGTTAATTCTTGTATTTGGAAATTAATTATTTAGTTTGCTTTGTAACTTTCAGTTTAAAGTAAAAAGTTAACATGAAACTACAATATGTGTTAGTAGTTTAGTTTCTATGTTGTGTGTGTTATTAGCATATCTATCTATATTTTTTTAACATTAAAAGATGATATTATTAGAGTTCTTTGTCGTGTTATTTGATAATTTGTATAGTGATGTCTTATGTTTGTGGTATAGTTTACAATATTTTTTTGTGTGTTTTTTTTGTTGTGTTTATCATGTTAATTGTGGTGTTTTTTAGGTGATGGTGTTGTTTATGTTAGGTTTTGTTGAGTTGGTTGTCTCTAGTGTTATTTTTAGTATTGTTTGTCGTGTTTTTTTAGTGTTCTTTGTAATGTTGCTTGATTACATTCTCTATTTCTTTTTTTGTTTTAATTGATTAGGGTGTTTTTTCTTGTAAATTGTCTTTGTTATTGTTATGCTTCATAGATTTGGTTTTATTGTTTTGTAAGTTTGATATAGATGTTTTAGGGATGTTGGAACTTGAAATAAGTGAAACATTGGTATACCCGTAAGATTTATAGAAGTTTATAACTTAGTGCTACCTTGTAGAATCAAACCTATGACCTAAGGTTACTAAGCCAAGACTCATACCATTAGGCTAACACATTGTTTCATAGGTTTGGTTTAACATTTGAATATTTAATATTTCTTATCTATAGACTATTGCTATTGTTGCTTGTAAGTTTATTTTTGGTTGTCAATCTTATTGATAAGGGGTATAACTTAGTTTGGTATTGTTGTTTTTTTATTTAGGTAAATTTTTTTTCAATAGTCATTGAAAGGAGTATAGGTTGGTTAGATAGTTAAGGTTGTTTAGGAACTTTTGTTGGTGGAGAAAGGAGGTGTTAGACCCTATATATATATATATATTCCAGAGTAAGTAGAGGAGTACTGTGGAGAGGAGAAACTCGAAATCAATAAAAAGAAAATACTTAGCTGTTTTAGGGATGTCTTTTTACATTTTTGTTTTTACAACCAATCCTAAAAAACCTTCTTGATGAGTCGCGATATCGCGTACGTGATATTGCGTATTCATGGATGCGATATCACGTCCCATCTCATTTTCTATAAATAAGAGGGACTTCCCTTGTTTTAGGGAGTTAGACTTAGACCCTTAGCTAAACTCTTGTAGTTTTACCATTCCAGAGTTAGAATAATTCCTGTGTGCCCGCAGTAGGAGTCATAAAGTGA
>MNCI01031599.1:878650-898353 GCA_015680685.1 Gnetum montanum
GGAAAATACTTTTGGGAAGATTGAGAAGAAGAAAGTTCCATGCATCACATACAGTGATACAGGGTGTGATTGCGTACAAGAATGTTCAGCATTTCCTGCATGCAACCGGTGTGCACAAGAAATTAGCATACAAAAATGCTTGTATGTAGCAACCATACAACAAGAAGACACCCAATGGTTGATAGCTAATCAAGAGAGCAACTGACCAATGTGCATGGAACTAACTGAGGGAACAACTTGCGCTCACATCAAAAGCATAGATGCACTAGAGAAAGAGCGTCGTCAACTTCCAAACCTTAACCTGAAAACATCAATTGGGAGAAGTTGGAAACTCCTAAAAAATTCAAACAAGCGCTCCGATGAGAGATTACTAGTCAATGTGCAACAGACCAAACCTTACCATGAATCTAGAATGATCAATGCACATAATACCTTGGAGAAGGGACAACCCCTCTCATTATTTAAGATGTCCCCCTTCAAACTCAGTCACAGGGGAGATGGCCACCTCTACTGATCAATCGAGGCTCTCAGTTCCTTTTTATGTTTTTGTTTTACATATTTTTTTTTTACAAACTTCTTTAACTTTTCTTGTTTTTTTTTTTGCAACATCGTTTATACTCTTTCCTTTCTTTATGTGGTTGTTTATTTTTTTAGGTTCGTCACCTAATAAGTGCTCTTGATGGTGGTATGAACTGTATTCTATTGATTGCCGATGTTTGGTTTTTACCTTTGAGTTATAATGTTGATACTAAGGGATGGTTCTCTTGATATAATAGGCAATGAGTCCACATCATCCATACATCCATGAATTTCTATGGTTTCTCTTGGCTTGGAACTATACAGTCCCTTTCTTTAAATAATAGAACTATTAACGAATTGGTGACTGAGCAGTTCTCAAATTGAGGAAGGACTCAAGGTCTGAAAAGGGTGTGACTTCAAGGGGATTTGATGCATTTGTGCTGACCATTCTCTTAGGTGCTTGGATGTTTTCTTCTTGAGTTTTTCTTACCATTCTAATGTTGCTCCATTATCGAGAAGCTGAGCTAATAAAAATAATAAGTCTTTGCATGGTGTGGTTCTCATGCAAACAAAAAAGAAAAAAGGAAAAAAGAGAAGTCAGAATTCAAAGCACACCCCTTAGAAAAAATAATCATCTAGGCTACAAGCACTAATTATGGAACTAAACAAACATGTTTCCTCTAACTAAGGCCCTTCCTCGCTTCCTACTTTTCCCTTTCTTTTTCTCGTTTTCTTGGAATGGTGGTGACTCTTTGGCAGCAACATTCTTGTTACTTCAAGTAGATGGATTGGCCAAGTGTATTAATGCGAAGTCACTGAATGTAGATTGTTTGGGGCTGGATTTGGAATGAGATCTACTAAGTCACATTAACCATAAATACACAAGGGGATGTACACCACCTTGTTCTTGGGACTCCATTCCATTCTCTTCTCCTCATCATTCTTTCTCCATTTTCCACCTCATTGCCAGTTGTATCAATAGTCTATATTTTGGTTGATGCATTGTTTTATTTTTGGTAAATTCTTGTGGTTAAGACTTTAACTCTTGCTTCCGAATGACATTTTCAGAGCCTACAGACTCTTTGAATGTGAGTTTGTCAGGGGATAATGAGCATGAGCCTGCTTTGGGGAGGACGCACTGGCATTCCTACTTGGTGCATCAGTTAACTTCTTTCCCTTAAACATTTCCGCAATCAACATTTTTTTTGTTCATTTCCACCTTTGACATCCATTTTATCGGCATTGCTGTTGTTTCTTTTTCTCCATCTTTCTCCTTCCTTATATTTTTCCATTCTATCGCTACCGGAGGATCGCTCTTAGTCATGGGGGTCTTGGTCCAATTTTTTTTAATTTTCTCCTAACCCCTACACCTTGGGTAGTCACCAGTGTTATATCTCTAGAATTTGTATTAGCCATATCACAACTCAGCTAATGGACCGTACACCAAGGTAAGGTATCAATTGCATTATGATTTATTTATCCTTGCTAATATGAGACTATGTTGTGTGTGCAGATGGCAATCATACAACAATGGACTAGAGCTGAAGGAAACACTTAGGATGGACTAGTGCTGGAACAGTCATGTAAGGAACAAGATTGATGGCATGATTATGGATAGACAACGGAAGGCACAATTTTGACATTGACAGTAACACATCTTCTTATTTTCTCTCTCTTCTCTCTCAGCTGCCAAATAAGGATGGATGTCAAATGTGTATAGTGTTCACTCTTGAGGTCATGAATACTAATATTACCATGTATTGTAATGATGATTCATTCACATGTCATCCCATTCACCATTAGTGTCATTCAAGTCAATAATCCCATACCTTCCCAATATTTTGTAAGGAACTTGAGGACAAGTTTTCATTCAGTCATGGGGGTATGATGAGCTACGATATCGCATCCGCCCCGCAATATCACATCCCATCTCATTTTCTATAAATAAGAGGTGGCTTCCCTTGTTTTAGGGAGTTAGACTTAGAGCCTTAGCTAAACTCTTGTAGTTTTACCATTCTAGAGTTAGAATAATTCCTATGTGCCCGTAGTAGGAGTCATAAAGTGAACAAATCTTTATTCGAGTAATTTGTACCTGAGTACATATTTGTGTATGGAAATAAAGATGAACTTTGTGATAAAGCTTGTAGCATATAGATTAAGCTAAATAGTAATTAATTATTGTTGAATGTTTAAATGCTTTCCTAGTTAATTAATCTCTCTCTCAACCCTTGACTCTCCTAGTTAAGTACACTCAGTACGATCGCTTCGAGCATGTGTGTAGCGCTTGGTAACCTAGTAATGATTAGCGTTTGGTAATCCCAGCAGCGTTGCACTACATGAACATGTGTGTGGCAAGTGGGAATCGATACTGGTGTTAGGAACAATTAGAACTTAGTTAGTAATTAGTTAATGTAAGTTAGTCACTTAGTTCTCCTTACCTTCCCCTATTAGCATAAGACATTAAAAAGATAAAAGTTATAAAAATCATATACCTCAAACTTACTTAACCATACAATCATGACAATACAAGTAAGTTTGGGAAGATAACGATTGATTAACCTTAAGTGTTCCATTAAGGCGCGTAAGCACTTAGTCCTTGGAGTTCGATTGGATCACGCGTGAAATGCTCATATTCGTATGGTTAAGTGTAGGGGTACCTTGCCACTCATCACTTCTCTTTAGAGTAGGAAATTGGACATTCCAAAAGATTAACATTAGGTGGAGGCGAAAGAAGCCCTTGCCCTATCAATAGAATCAATATTATCCAAAGATATTATCTCCATAACTTGACCAATAGTTGCAAATAAATTATTAATAGTTAAAATATCTTGAATATGTTATTCATTTTGAAGATTTTGCATGTACGTGCCAATAGATAAACATGCTTGATGTTTTTTATTCTGAATAACTAGCTAAAAATCATCCGAATTAACAATAGGATTTTGTGAAACCTCAGGAATGTATATTTGTTTTCCCTTATTTAATGAAGAATTTTTTGAAAGTAAATTTATCGGAACCTTCCTTGACGACATATTCTATTGAATAGTAGTAAAAGAAAGGGGTGTGCTAATTGTTGAAATATCAACAGAAAAAATCATCCCATAATTTGGAACATTTGTAGAAAAAACTTTAGTAAGATATATAACTAAGAAACTTGTGATTTTTCATTTTTGGGGTAATTTTTTCAGGATAATGGCCAAGAAGAAACCATAGTAGTATTTACAATAGCTTGTTGCTTGGAGTAGGTTCACTCCAATATTAAGACCACCTTCCAAACACTAAATCCAGAGATTATGAAAAAATGAAAATATGCTAGAAAACAAAAAACTAGCTATCTTTATTGACCTTTCAATATGCCAAAAACTTAAAAATGGAGAATCTATTAGTATGTTTTTGAAATCTTGTAGGTCTAAGGACGATGAATGTGGCATATCAAGGAGATTGAAATGAGAACAAGAATTGACAACTTGGAATGTTAGAGTCCATGAGAAGATGCAAGGGTTTGGGAGAAATCACAAGGATGCAAGATATCCCAAATCCTAGAGAAGAGGTTTTAGGAACTGACAAGATGTTTCACACTGCTGCAAGACATCTCTGCTGAAAGCTTTGGTGTTAGGCAAGATGTTTTTTCAAAATAGAAGACATCTCAAGCAAAGCCAAGATGTCTTATGCAAAATGTCTCATTCAAGACATCTTGTCAAAAGTTAAGGCATCCCATTTAAGATGTCTTAGGCCTAGACAAGACGTCTCACCTATAAGGAGGGAATAATAACAAGAAGTCTTGGGCTTGTAGAAGACATCTCAATTAGCCATTTTTAGTATTTGTATAGATTCTAAGGATAGATGGAAAAAAAGGCTATAAAATAAAGAGATCCTAATTGGGAAAGCATAAGCATTGTACAAGCAATCATTTTATACATTCTTTTAGAAATATTGTACTTCATTTCTTAATTATTTTTTTTTGTATATTGTGAGCCTTAAAGTAGGTAATCAAAAGCTTTGTTCATTCTTGCCTTGATCTTTCTATTTCTTGTTGTGAGCCCTGAAGGGCTCAGTGTGCTTCTTGAGGCAAGGAATCCTTTGAGATTTTTGGGACCTTGAGGCGTTGGATGTATTTATATGTGAAAAAATCCCTAGCAAAGCTCAATATTTTGTAAAGATTGTGATGTCCTTGAAGCCACATTTTGAGGGAACAAAGTCTAAAGGTGTACAAGGATTTTACCCTTCGAATGTGAATGTACCTAAGTTAGAGAACCACATACATGAGTTGTACAAGAATTGGGTATTGCTGGCTTGAACTTATTCAACCTCCCTTTTAAGTTCTTGATCCCTAATCTTTAATTATCAAAGAGAAGATCACATCAGGGTTCCACAACCCACAAAAAATCCAAGCAATCACACACACTCAAACAATGTTACAGAGCATGAGGCTCTACAACCACATAAAGGTTGTCCTCAATGCAAGACACAACCAATAGAAAGCCTTTCCCACAAGTTGGGATTGAGATCTCAACTCAAAAAATATAAGAGATAGTAGGTTAATACCCACTCAATTGACCAAGAGCTGCAATATAGTTATGCATTCTTTACATGTGCTTTCTTAACATCTCATGACATTTTATTTAAAACTCTCTATGACATTTCATGATGTCTCATGGTGTTACAAGCATGAACCACAATCCATATTTATTAACCAGGTAGACAAAAACTATAGGAAACCTTTCTCAAGGTCAACTTCAAGATCCTTCGATGTTTTCTATTTTTTTCCACCTCGGCTATTTCCAAACTTGGAATGATAGTTTTAAAAGTTTCCCTACCCATTTAGGTCATCTCTCTAGGATGTCTTGTTGTAAAACTAGCAATTTTGGGTAAACATCTCATTCTTATCTGAGATGTCTTCATATTCTATGAGATATCTCACTAACATTTGAGATGTCTCATGCATTTCTGAGACATCTCACTTGAGATGTCTATCCAAATTCTAATATTTCTCCTGCAAGCTTTCAACTTGGTCCAAATGTCTCCTGTCTTTTAAGACATCTTTCTTAAGAGTTTAAATCTCAGACAAGATGACTCGATGACCTTCAAAATGTCTTCACGAAGCTTGAAACTTGCAAAAACACACATGTAGGAAAAAGAACAAGAGAATTGGAAGAGATGTTCCTACATTAGCTCTTCCACCCTTCAAAAAGTGAACTCAAGTGAATAAGAATGTAGGGGTTGAAGTGATTTCTCATTCATGAAGTTTGGTCTCATGGATCCATACAACATCATTCACTGATTGATCCTCTTAATGGATCAAGTATTCATGCCTCTTCACTTCCCAAGTACTTGAAGCTTTCCTTTGCTTGAGTAGGATTACCTTCCTCTCCATTGAAGGCTTGGATTGATTAATAGCCCTATTCAACTCATCAATGCCACCTTGTATGGCCTTCACATCAACTGGTCTATGACAGTGCACAAGATCTAAAACATTAAACACAAAAGACATACCAATATTGTTTGCTAAATCAATCTCAAAAGCATTATCATTAATCTTAGCCTTAACTATAAAATGACCCATCTTCTTGGCTTTCAAATTTGAGAAGTTCACACCTCTCAATCACTTCTTCTTCAAATGCATCCAAACCAAGTTACCAACAATAAAATTTGGCTTCTATTTGTCCTCATTTCTCATGAGGACTCATTATTTAGCCTTCTTCTCAAAAGTTAATTTCACTTGTGTATGGAGATCCCTCATCTCTTGTGCAAAATTAGCACTAAGTTGAGCTTTACCATCAAATATCTTTAAAGTTTTCATCATCTTTGGAAAAAGCTCAACATGAGACATCAAGTTTTTCCATCTATTTTGCTGTCCATCACACAAACATCTTAATATGTTTCACAAGGATTTATTCACCACCTTCATTTAGCCATCATATTGTGGATTATATGTACTAGAAAAATTCAATTTTGTCTCTAAAATTTTCAAAGGCTCCTTGAAAAGTGACTTGTGAATTTAGAGTCTCTGTCACTAACAATATTCAAAGGAATGCCATGCAATTTCAAAACATGTTGAAAAATTAAACTTGCAACATGAGAAGCATCCCTCATTTTCTTGCATGGAATAAAGTGTGCCATCTTGAAGGACCTATTCGGAATAACAAAACTTGCATGATATTCACTTTTGGTTTTTGGAATACTACTCACAAAATCCATAGACACACTTTCCCATGGACCCTTGGAAATTAGCAAAGGTATATAATGTTTATCCACTCCTTTAGATCCTTTAAATTTTTGACAAGTCAAACACTCTTGCACCAATTTTGAAGCTTTAGTTGCCATACCCAACCAAAAATAGTGTCTACCCACAAGCTCCAATATTTTATCCCTGCTCATGTGACCTGCCATGCCACTACAATGCTATTCAAATAAAATTTTTTTAAAAGTGCAATTATGAAAAAATACCTTTCTATTTTTAAATAACAATTCAAATTGAATATGATAGTTCCTCCACTAGTCTATCCTACTCAATAATGGCTCTTTAAGGCTCCTCCAAACCTACCCAAAATCAACATCATTCTCATACAAATTAGCAAAGTCACACATATCTTCTACATGAGGTTCACTGAAATTAAACACATGCACCTTGGAAAAAGAGTCAACTATCACATTGGGTTTTCCACTTTTGTGTTTTAACATAAAATTGAACTCTTGCAACTTTACAACGCACTCCATGTTTAACACAAGGGATTACTATCCCACATTCACACAATGTTTAAGGGACTCAAGGTAGGAGAGCCACCATACACTGTTGAAGGGCAAAGAGGTCCCACACATCCTAAGTGAAATTGGAGATGGTGAATCACTTATAACGAGTTCTCTATCAAAAGATGTTCCCCCTCCTAACGAAGGTGAGGCAGTGGGGTATCAGAACCTATGCTCCACAATACACAACCCTGGTTCTGATCCCCGTGAATATCAACTGTTCATTGAGGAAATAAAAACAAATGACAAGGACAGGCACTTAGATCATCATCACGATTGGGGCCGAAGCCACAGAAGAGAAGGTAAGAAACATCGTCATGGTGATGGTTCTCCTTCTTCTTCCTCTTCAACACATCATTCACCCTCTCCTTCCACATCAGGACATAGTCATAGAGAGAATAATGGAGAGGATAAGGGTAAGCAAAACGAGAGACCTCGATGAGAGAGTCAAGAGAGAGGACGAGGGTAATCAAGAGAATTAAGGCATGAACGAAGGGAAAGTAGGGAACAACGTAGACATCATAGAAATAATGAAAGAGATGATCATGATGAAGCCCTACTTGCCACCTGAAGTATGCTAAATATAACGAAGGTTATGAGAATTCCAACAAGGCATCAAAAAGATAGCCGGATCAAGCGCTTAGACATGAACAACATCCCACGCTTCGAAGGGGGATACAATGTGAATCTGCAAAATCATTTACAGGCATTCCATGATGCCTGCACCTTGAAAAACATAGGAAATGAGTGCTAGAAACTAAAGTTATTTCCCAGGACACTCATAAAGGAAGTAGAGAGTTGGTACCGATCCTTAGAGCTAGAAACCATCAGGAGGTGGAGTACGATGTTAGAACTCTTTAATGATAAATATCAAACGTACTCCAGAGTGTCTAATTTGCATAATCAGATCCAAGGATGGAAGCAAGGTACTCATGAACCCTTGGATGCTACCATGGGCCGCTACTATGCATTGCTACATTGTTGCCCGGGCCATGGTTACGCACAGTGGGATTAACTTTGCCATCTCATAGATGGGCTAAGGTATGAAACTAGGAGAACCCTTGGGACTTATTCCCAAGGGAGACTATTAGAACTTAGATTTCATTAGATTCATCGATTGTTGGAATAAGTAGCCAAAGAAGAAGGGGAGCTATGAAAAAGGGAAAGTGCGAAAGAATATAACCGTGATCCCTCTCTTCAAAAGAAGGGAGTGAGATTCTACGATGAAGAGGATGAGTCATCACTTGAAGAGTTGGTGAATAGGAAAACCTTGCCGCTCCAAAAGCTAACAACGAAAGTATTGGCTAAGGTAGATGAAGTATGGAGCTCCTTAGATAGTAAAATTGAAACTGTCCTAAAGCTTGTAGAGGAGTCTAAGGAGGAATGAAGTAGTGGCAAGGACAAGAAAAAGTAGAGAGATTCAGGCCTTGCACGTGACAAGGATAAGGGAAAAATAACTATCTCTGATGAAGTTATGGATTCGAACACAGACAATGATGGTGGATGTGAGATCTACCACTATGACGATCCTAAGGGATGTTGTTCAATCATCTCACATCTACAAGAGTCTAGGGTGTATGCACTCAACCCAAGACTTAATAGATGGCAGACAACCCGAAGGTTACCTTATCCTGAAGGTAACACATGATAGTTCCACCAACCGTTGACGTACTATCCAAGTGGAACTCCACCACAACTCATTAAGCAACATCAACAGTGGCAATACCCACAGTTATGGGGGATGCCACCGCCAAAACAATAGTACCCTTACCGACAACCAGGTCCATATGGCTACTACGTGCAGCAACCAGTTTCTCCAAGTGACTCTATGGGTCACACAACCCCGCAATGTCACTACCAAGTTTGGGAGTACTTTAGAAGGACTCCTTCTCCTCCGGGAGATGCTCCATATCCATACCATCCTCCTACTCCATCCGCACCTCTTCCACCTGTAGTTCCCATACCTTCTACTCCAACAATGCAAGGGGAACTCCCCACTCAACCGCAGTAACGTAACACTACGAGAGCTGTGAACATTCAAACTGCTAGTGGTTCTGACAACAGTAAAAAGATAAGACCTTTCTTCAGAACCAAAATCCCAGACTATGCACACTCCTCCAACACATAAGGCTTCGGAGCTCCCTTCAAACCAATATCAGAGCTCAATGCATATGGTTATGTTAACTCATATCGTAATATACTGGATCAAGGTAGGCCACCTTTCCAGGAAACTATCTGATCCTGTAAGTCCCTTAATCTACCTCCAACTCACCGAGAATCAACCTCATAAGGCTCTTCTTAACTCAAGTTCCTAAGTCAACTTAATTTTATGAGAGATGTATCAAGTCTGGAACCTACCCCAACTTAAGAAGACCAACATTCAACTAGAGCTAGCAGACCAGTCCATCACCATGCCCTTGGGATTGGTGGAGGACATTGTTACCACTGTGTGTGGTTGGTCATACCCAACTAATTTTCTAGTGATTGAAGTTAACAACAACGAAGGGGACTTTCCAATTATAATGGGAAGGGCATGGCTAAGCAGAGTAGACACATGCCTAGGAATCTGTGATCTTTCCTTGGAAATATCTAAGATAAATATTTATGGAAAGATCGAGAAGAAGAAAGTTCCATGCATCACATACAGTGACTCATCGGGTGATGACATGGAGGAATGCTCTGCATGTCCTCCATACAACAGGTGTGCCCCAAAAACTTTGAGACAAAGATGCCTGTATGTAGCAACCACACAACAAGTAGTAGACACCTTGTGGTTGACAACTAGTCGAAAGAGCAATCGATAAATATGCATGGAACGAACTGGGTGAACAACTCATGCCCATAACGAAGGCATAGATACATTGGAATATGAGCGTTGCCAACTTCCACCCCTTAATCTAAGAACACCAATTGGGAGAAGTTGGACACTTCTAAGAAATTCAAATAGGCGTTCATTATTTCGGATCTCTCCCTTTCCATTCAGTCATGGGGGAGACGACCACCTATGCTAATCATTTGGGGCCCTTAGTTCTTTTTAAAGTTTTTGTTTTACACATTTTTGTTTTACATGTTTTTTTTACACATTTTTTTTACACGTTTTTGTTTTATACATTTTTGTTTTACACTTTTTTGTTTTACACATTTTTGTTTTACATGTTTTTGTTTTGCAAATTTCTTTAACCTTTCTTATTTTTTGTTTTACATCATCGTTATACTTTTTCATTTTTGTGTGTGTGTGTGTGTGTGTGACTTATCCATCTTGTAAGTTTGTCACCCAATAAGTGTTCTTCATGATGGTATGAACTATTTTTATAGTGATTGCTAATGTTTGGTTTTTACCTTTAGGTCATAATTTTGATACTAAGGTATGTTTCTTTTGATATGGCAGGAAATGAGTTCACTTTATCCATTCCTCCACAATCTCTATGGTCTCTCTCTGCTTGGAAATGTACAGTCCTTTCTAAATAAGAACTATAATGAATCGGTGCCTAGGCATTTCTCAAACTAAGGAAGGACTCAAGGATTGAGAAGGGTGTGAATTTAAGGGAACTTGATGCATGTGTTGGCCATTCTCTTGGTTGCTTGGATGTTTTCTTCTTGAGTTTTCTTACCATTTTGAAGTTACCTAATCATTAGGAAGTTGAGCAAATAAAAATAACAAAGTCTTTGCATGGTGTGGTTCTCACGCATAAACACATAAAACACAAAAAAAAGAAAAAAAAATAGTGAGAATTCAAAGCACATCCCTTAGACAAAATAATTCCTTGGGCTACAAGCACTGGTTATGGAACTCAAAATAAAAATGTTCCCTCTAACTAAGGCCCTTCTTGCTTCCCATTCTTCTCATCTTTCATTTCGTCAAAATGGTGGTGACTCTTTGGTGGAGGCATTCTTGTTACTTCAAGAGGATGGATTGGCCGAATGCATTAATGCAAAGTCATTGAAATTGGTTTGTTTCAGGCCAGACTTGGAATGGGATTTGCTAAGTCACATTAATCATAAACTACACAAGGGGTTGTACACCACCTTGTTCTTGGGATTCCATTCCATTCTCTTCTCTCCATCCTTCTCTCCATTGTTTACCTCATTGTCGGTTGTATCATTAGTGTATATCTTGGTTGACACATTGTTTTATTTTTGGTAAATTCTTGTGGTTAAGAATTTAACTCTTATTCCAAATGACATTTCCAGAGCCTACAGACTCTTTGAATGTGGGTTTGTCAGGGCATTAAGGACATGAGCCTGCTTTGGGGAGGAACCACTAACATTCCTCTTTGGTGCACCAGTTAAATTCTTTCCCTTAACATTTTTGCAATCTATTTTATTTTGTTCATTTCCATCTTGACATCCATTTCATCAATGTTTTAGTTTTCTTTTTTTCTCCATCTTTCTTATTCCTTTTTTTTCTCCATTCTATCACTATCAGAGGTTCGTGATTAGTCATGGGGGTACGAGGCCAAATTTTTTTGATTTTCTCCTAACCCCAACACCTTCGATAGTCACCAATATTATATCTCTAGATCTGCAATCAACCATACCACAACCTAGCCAATGAACCTTTCACTGTAGCAAGGTATCAACTGCATTGAAATTCATTTACCCTTGCTAATATAAGATTGTGTTGTGCGTGCAGATGGCAATCATACAATAATGGATTGGATCTAGAGAAAACACTTGGAATGGATCAATGCTGAAGTAGCTATGCAAGGAGCAAGATCGATGGCGTGCTTATGGATGGACAACGAAAGGCGGAATCTTGGTGTTGGTAGTAGCAAAACCTCTTTCTCTCTGTCTCTCAGCTACCAAATGAGGCCTGATGTCAAATGTAATAAGGTGTTGAATCTTGTTATCATGAACACTAGTTTTGTCTTTTCTTGTAATGATGATCCATTCACATGTTATCCCATTAGTTTCATTTTGAGTCAATAATCCCATACTTTCCCAATATTTTGTAAGGAAATCGAGGATGAGTTTTTATTCAGTCATGGGGCTATGATGGGACACAATATTGCATGGGCCATGATATCGCGTACACGATATCGCGTTGTCCCCCAGGATATTGCGGTGCGCCGCCAAGTCTATAAATAAGAGGTGGCTCTCCCTTATTTTCTATCTAGATCTAGACCTTTAGCGAAACTATGGAAGTTTTACCTTTCCATAGATAGAATAATTTCCATGTGCCCGCAATAGGAGCTCCAAAGTGAACAGATCTTTATTTGAGGAAATATTGTACCTGAACACTTGTTTGTGTACGACAATAAAGACGAACTTCTTGGAAAAACCTTGTAGTGCATGGAATAGGCTAAATAGGACTTTTATTTATTATTATTTACTATTTATCATTTAAATGCTTTATTAGTCATTAAATCTCTCTCAACCCTTCTCTCCTAGTTAAGTGCCTTAGTACGACCGCTTCGAGCACGTGTATTACGCTTGGTGATGCCAGCAACGATTAGCATTTGGTAACCAAGGTTTAATTGGTTCAGGCTGTGAATGGTAAGTGGGAACGGATGCTGATGCTAGGTTAATTAAGACTTAGATAGTTAGTTAAGGTTAGTAATTAGTCTCTTCAACCCTTCACCTTTTCAGCATAGGAGATAAAAATAGAAAAGCTATAAAAATCATATACCTCAGACTTACTTAACCATACACTGTGACAGATACAAGTAAGTCTAGGAAGACAACAAATAATTAACCTTAAGTGTTCCATGAGGCGTGTAGGCACTTAGTCTGTGGAGTTCGACCGGATTGCATGTGTAATGCTCGTATTAGTATGGTTGAGTGTAGGGTTACCTCGCCACTCATCACTCCTTTACTTGGATTTGCAATTTAGCCCTATGATTTGATGCCATTCGATAAGATTTCTTGTTTGAATGGTAGCACTAGGGATGAAATCAATCTGATGTTGTACATTTCTCATCGATGGAAATCCATCCAGTTCCTCTTTTGAATGCCTTGGGAAATGTCTCCTTCAAGCCTAGCATACTTGTAGGAAGTTCAACCTGCACATCATCATGATTATAAGTAATTGTTAATATAACATTAAATCCAAAACCTATTTCATCATGTTCCTTAATATATTTTCTCTCTCGTAGAAGGATTAAGGAAGCATTAAGTAAGCTTTTCTATCTCACTTATTCAGCTATCATAAGAATCAACTTATGGATTCCATCAGATCTAGCAACACTTCATACATTTTTTGCTTCATCAAACTAAGAAGTATTGTCAAAATTCCAAGGTCTACTAGAAATTACATCCATACATTCTTTTGGAAGTACATTGTTCCTTCGCATCTTAAGAAAAATCTTTAGATAACCAATGCACCTTATAGGGTGTAGGATGAGGATTAGTTGCTAAACTAATCTAGTAACTACCCTAGAAGAAATACATTTTTTGGGGCTCCCCATTAATCAGAAGATGAATCAATTTCCCACTAAGAAAACATCTAGGTCCAATTTGAAATAAAAATTTCTTAGTAGGATGGTCTCCTCTATTTACATTCCCCATGAATGCATAAGAATTTAATTTATAAACTTCCTTAATCTTAGGAGTATTAGGATTACTTCTTTCAAGAGCTTGGCTATATGTCTCCTCTATCTCCATGGTTTATACATATTTGCCCTTAGCTACCTTGTGAAGTAGACATTCCTATTTTTTGTATCTCCATCCTCCATAATTGAAGCATTGAATCTTGTATGAGATGTTGCCTTAACCCTTACCTTCCTTGCCTTGGTCCCTCTTGGCCTTTCCCTTCTCATCACCATTCTCTATCTTCTTGTCATGGTTTCCATCCTTAACTTCAAATTTGGACTTGGATCTCTTCTTAGATTTTGATCCATTGTCCTTTTCCTTGAAAGTTTGTTTGCTCTTGTTTCTAAATCCACTTAGCTTCTTTTCAGCCTTGAGTGATAAATCATAAGCTTCATCAAGAATTTGTGGCTCATAAAAAGATAACTTCTGTTGGTATGCCATTTTGAGACCTAAAATGATTGAAGCCTATTCATATTCCTCCTAGTCACTTTAACTTGATGGAGTAGCTCACAAAATTCAATGTTGAATTCTTTGACATTCTTCTCACCTTACCTTAGGAATTGTAACTTCATGATAGTCTCTTGCCTCTAATGAGATTGTTCAAATTTTCTTTGCAACTTTTATTTTATCAAATTCTAATCTTTGATGGGTTGAGCATTTTATCTAGTATACTGGGACTCCTTTTCCTACTAAGTAGAAGCCATACCTTCTAATATAGATTTAGAAATAGATACCCTCAAGTGATTTAGTACCTATTATAACTTAAATGGCTTGTCAAGTGCCTTCAACCAATTTGGTGCCATCTATATCATTGAAAGTATTCAACTCAATGTACGGAAGTCTTGTAGCATTTTTGATTGCTCTAGTAAGCCTTGTCTCATCTTCCTTGTTTAGCTTACTGGGAGAAGTAGTCACCACTATTGGAACCCTTAGAATTTTCATCTAAGAAATAAGATTCCCTTTCATTGGAATCCTTGTTTGATAAGTTTCTATACTTCCATAGTTGGTGATAAATCATCATCAATGGGCTATGTTGATGGGCATGTGTTGACGTATCCCTATCAACATGGTGGGGGTTTACCTATATAAATGCACATATCCACCACATTTATGGCATCAATTAGTCAATAGATTAGGGAAGTTCTTGTAGTTTGTTTTCATGATAGTTAGAATATTTTCTAAGTGCCCACAGTAGGAGTCAAGAAGTGTATGGATCCTTATTCGAGCACTGAAGTACCTGGGCACTTCAGTGTGACAGCAACAAAGATGAACTTCTTAAAATACCTTGTAGCATTTGGAAATAGTTTAATGTTTACTTTAATGCACTTTACTAGTCATGCAATTTACTTCCATATCCTTATTCTATTAAGTACGATTAATTAATACACATAAGTATGACCACCTCGTGCATAATGTTAATGCTTGGTAATCCCAGTAGTGCTAGCACTTGGTAACCCAGTAGCATTGTAACATGCTTAGGATGTGTACAGTAGGTGGGACTAGATACTTGTGTTAGGAAATAACTTAAGGCATTATATATTTATTAAATTAATTAATACTTAATCACTTTGTTTTACACTTAGGCTAAAATAGATAAAAATATAAAATTATATAAATTATGTGCCTTGGTTACACTTAACCATATGCTTGTACTTACACAAGTGGAACCAAGAAGACAATGATCATATCCTTAAGTCACTATCTTTACTATTGGCATTTAGGGAGCTAAAGTCCATGGAATTCAATTGGATCACTAGTGAACGCTTGTGATTTGTATGGTTGGGTGTAGGATCTACTATGTCGCTCATCATTAGTACCATTGCTGGGGATTTTTGTTAGCTAAGTATGCTACCTAGAAGGGATAGTGAAATCATTCATAGACATTGTAGAAAGAACTTAACATCAACATCATTAAAAATAAAGAAATTAATAATATCACACTATTTTTCTTAATCATTAATATGGCTTCCTCTTATAGGGGAGACTCTCTGCCACTATTTGTAGGTGGATCTAATCAACCATAACAAGATGGCCACAAGACGCCAGTACCCTGATAGTTTAAGATGGTTTACACTCATCTAGATGAGTATACTTTGAACTTCACCTTCATTCTACATCAGAATGACTAGTTGCGGTGGAGGGACATGAAGGGCAACATCATGTTGCATCTTGACCAATCTATTCCTACAATGTTGTTGAACAATATTATTAGCCTAGGCATTATAAGAATTAATGCAGAGTATGAAGTGCAAGATCATGCTTATTAGGATTATCATCCCTCAGAGGCACAAAAGAAGAAAGATCGGCAAATGGAAGCCCAATATGAGACCACAAAAGGCAAAATGGGTCATAACCACTTGTTCTTGTAGATACATAAAGAAGGTGTGGACTTCTTCTCGAGGAGCTCTCATTACACTAATTTTCCTCCTCTCTTTGATGAGGAGGCCCTTAACCAGCATTTGTAATCCATAGTGAACAACCTTGGTTTTGGAAATAATGGATTCCAAGATCAGAGGGTCTCGAAAGGAGGTAGCTAAGGTAGGAACGAGGAAAAGCACCAAGAAAAAGATAAACATGGTGAATGGGATAGGGACCAAAGAAGAAGAAGTAGTAGGGACTACATTGGTGCTAGCTCTCTTCCCTCTTCACCTTCTTCATCCTCATTGTATTCCTTCTCCAACTTTGATCAAATTTGTAGAGGCAATAAGGACTGTGATGAAGATGAACAATGAGATAGGGATGATCACAAATCTCATCGTAATGATAGAGACTATAGGTATGAGAGGTGGGGAGATGATTAGAACAAAGAAAGGAGGGATAGTAGGATTCATCATAGGCATCATAGCCATGCTAGGGATCACCAATACTACCATGACTATGATGAGCACTTTCTGATAACTAGAAAATGTTGAACATTGTAGAGGCTACAAGGATACCAATTAGGCACTTGAAGGACAACTGAATCAAATGGTTGGATATGAATGATATCCTCAAGTTTGTAGGGAGGTATAAGTACGATCCACAAAATCACTTGTAAGTCTTTCATGATGCTTGTGCCTTGTAAAATATAGAAAATGAATGGAAAAAGCTAAAACTATTTCCATGGATACTTATCAAAGAAGTTGAAAGTTGGTATTGATCCTTAGCACTAGAATCCATTTGAAGATGGAGTACAATGCTTGAACTGTTCAATGACAAATGTCAAACATACTCTACAGTGTTCAATTTGAGAAGGAAAATCCAAAGATGGAAATAGGAAACTCATGAATTCTTGGATGTGGCCATGGATAGGTACTATTCTTGATTACAGTGATGCCCAAGCCATGGCTATTATTAAAGGAATCATTTGCACCACATCATAGATAGGCTTCAAACTGAAATGAGGAGAACTCTTGGGGTCTATGCCCAAGGGAGACTATCAAAGCTAAGGGCCCATCAAATCTAGAGGCTCAGCAAGTAGGTTTCTATAGAAGAGGGTGAGTTGAAAAAATGTGAAAGTATGAAGGAGTATAACAAGGATCCCTCTATTCATAAGAGGGAGGTATGATTCTGTGATAATGAGGAAGAGGCACCACTTGATGAAGTGGTGCAGAGAAAAACCTTGTCAATACAACATCTTGTTTCTAAAATATCAGCTAAGTTGATAAAATGTGGAACTTCTTGAATGATAAATTCCAAACTGCTCTAATAATTGTAGAGGAGAATAGAGATTAAGAAGGTAGTGGTCATGATAGAAGGAAGAAATAGGAGGCTGAACGTGATCATTTTAAGGCTAAGGAAAAAACTATAGTAGTTGAGGAGGTTGCAAATTCTAAGTCAGATAATGATGGATGTGACATATGCTAATATAAAAGTCCCAAGGGATGTTGCCCTATTGTGTCACATTTACAAGAATATGAGGTGTATGCCCTCAATCCTAGATTGGCAAAATGAAAAACACCTAGGAGGTTGCCTTATCCACAAGGTAACTATTGGTAGTAGTTCCACCACCAAACTGACTATCTAAGTGGAGTGCTGCTGCAACCTCATGAGCAGTATTAGTAGTGGAAAAACTCACAATTATGAGGGATGCCACCTCCAAGGTAGTAATACCCTTACCACCAATCATATCCTTATGGGTACTATGTTCAGTAGCCCATTTCTCCATGTGACTCTTCTAGTTACATTTCCTTCCAACACTACTACTCCCTTCTTGAATATTACAGAGTGCCATCACCAAGGAAGGAGTCCCAATTTTCCTACTATCCTCCTCATCATTCTTCCACTTTTGCACCTCTACCTACAACCCCGCTTCCACTTGGTTCATCTTTGCAGGGTAAGATTCTAGCACAGCCATAGCAGAGACACATTGCAAGGGCTGTAAACATACAACTAGCTTCTTAGTTGATTGGTTCTAAATCTAGGCTTTACAAGAGACCATTCTTTAGAACCAAAATTGCTACAAAGTTCTCACAAACACATGTGGTTGTGAACCCTTCTCCTACCTCCTCTACAATATTCATTGAGCCTCCTTCAAACCAAAGCACTCCCTAGTTGCACATGATCATGTTAACCCATGTAGTCACTGATTGGTCAACGGTTAGCCATCCTTCTAGGAAGAGATATGATTGTGAAAGTCCCCTTATCTCTTTAAAGATTACTAGAAATAAATCTTGCAAAGCTCTTTTAGACTCAATTTTTAGAGTCAATTTGATTTCACAAGAGATGTACAAAGCTTTGAACCTACCTCCACTGAAAAAGAGGAGTGTAAGGTTGGAATTGGCAAACCAATCCATTACTATTCATTTGGGATTGGTCGAGGATATTGTGACCACTATTTGTGGGTAGTTATATCCTATTGATTTCTTGGTAATCAATGTGAAGAAAAATAAAGGGGACTTTTTTATCATCATGGGAAGAGCATGGCTGAGTATAATTGATGCACGGTTGAGGATTAGAATCCTATCCTTGGAAATTTCCAAGGAGAATGAATTTGGTAGGATTGAGAAAAATAAAGTTCCATGCATCACGTACAGTGACGTAGAGTGCCATTGTGTGTAAAAATTGTGGACCATAAAGAGCACATCATCTTAAGCATGTAGTTAATGTGTAGATGTGACAAAAATTCAAAGGTGCATGTATATGGTAATTGATGAGTCATGTTAAGTTGACTGCATCAAGAAGGCCTCGTCGACTAGGCCTAGTCGATGCATCCTACCATGCATTGATGAGGCCCCATTGACGTAGTGTTATGTGTCGGCTATAAATACATGCTTGCAGCTGCATTTATGGCATAAGTAGATTATAGTTGCAGTAGAGGTCTTGCATTTTTTCCATTCAAAAGTTAAAATTTTTTCCCTGAGTGCCTGCAGTAGGAGTCATTGAGTGTACAAATCTTTATTTGAGCATTGTTGCACCTGAGCATGATAGTGTGTGCCGCAATAAAGATGAGCTTTTTTATAAACCTTACAGTACTTTGGATAGATTAACTATTTTATTTATGCATTTAATGTTCTTAATTATTTATTAAATGTTTTCCATTAGTTATTAAATATTTTCTAGTTATTTCATTAATGAAGTAATTAAGCTAGATAGATTACACACATAAGTATGACTGCTTTGAGCATAACATGTATTGGCTTGGTAATCCTAGCAACGTTATTACTTGGTACACCCAGTAGCATAGCACTTGGTACACCCAGTAGCATAGCACTTGGTTACCCAGTAGTGGATATGTGGGTTCAGGACATGTATGGAAAGTGGGAATGTATGCTTATGTTAGGATTAGTTAATTTAGATTAGTTAATCAAATTCCTTTTATCTACATTTCAAGCACCCAACTATAAAACATAAAAATGATAAAAATCGAATGCCTCAGTTACACTTAACCATACCAACGAACATCATAAGTGTAATTGGGAAGAAAA
>MNCI01031599.1:898725-911996 GCA_015680685.1 Gnetum montanum
AACATTAGGAGAAACTCCATGAAGCTAAAAAGGGAAAACATTACACCAATCCCTTATTCCTACTAAGTCAAGATGACATTGAGGATCCTTCTACTGAAGGTTTTCAACATGAAGATTTTCCATCCATTGATTTTGGTGATGAGGGTGTGAACCTAAACCTATGATCCACTATCCATAAATTAGGTTTAGGAAAAAGTAACAGTCAAGGTAGGGACTCAAGTAAACATCACAATAATAAGGGATCTAAGGATGAAGATCGTAATAAATGTAAGAGTGGTGGTAGACATCGTGGTGGTGGTGGTGGTCCACCTTCCTCTTCATCCTCTTTATTTGATTTGGAACATTCCTCTTTATTTGATGATTCTCATGGAAGCCATCATTGAAACAACCATGATGAAGGTGATCACTGAGATAACAATGACTGTGAAGGCCACCAAAACTGAAGGGGTGGTTGAAACCATCATTGGCATCATCGATGTAGCAATGATGATGAACTTCTACTAGCGACTCAAAGTATGATAAATATTGTGAAGGTAGTAAAAATCCCAACCAAGCATCAGAAGGATAGTCAGATCAAGCACCTAAACATGAACAATATTCCAAGATTTGAAGGCAGATACAACTCTGATCTGCAAACACATCTGCAAGCTTTTCAAGATGCTTGTGCCTTGTAGAACATAGAGAATGAGTGGTAGAAACTCAAACTTTTCCCAAGGATACTCATCAAGGAATCTAAAAGTTGGTACTAGTCCTTAGAGATGGAATCTATCCATAGATTGAGTACCATGTTAGAACTATTCAATGATAAATATCAGACATACTCTAGACTGTCTAATTTGAGAAGGCAAATCCAAGGCTAGAAATAGGGAGTACATGAGCCCTTGGATGCTCCCATGGGCCAATATTATTCACTCTTACATCGATGCCTTGGCCATGGTTATTTTCAGAGGGAATAACTTTATCACATCATAAATGGGCTTAGAGCAGAAACTAGAAGAACCCTTAGGGTGTATGCCCAAGGAAAATTGTTTGAACTAAGAGCCCATTAGATCCAAAGGCTAATTGAGCACGTAGCAAAAGAAGAAAGTGAGCTATGAAAAAGGAAAAGTGCTAAAGATTATAATAGGGACACATCCATCAGAAACTGAGAGATCTGATTTTGTGACAAGGAGAAATCATCACTTGATGAAGTGGTGAATAGAAAGACCTTGCCTATTCAAAAATCTATTTGTGATATTTCAACCAAGGTTGACAAGTTATGGGACTCTTTGCATGAAAATTTTTAAATTGCTTTGAAGATTGCTAAATAATCCAAAGAGAAAAATAGTGATCATAATTGTAGAAGGCATAAAGAAGCTGAATGTGCTGACCAAAGAGGTAAGGGCAAAGTTACTACAGTAGAGGTAGTTGTGGAGTTTGACTCTGATGATGAAACTAAATGTGAAATCTATCAATATGAACATCCCAAGAGATGTTGCCCTATGATGTTACACTTACAAGAGTCTAGAGTGTATGCATTGAACCCTTGCTTAACACGTAGGCAAGCTCCAAGATGATTGTCTTATTCTCAAGGTAGTTCAAGACAGTTCCACCAACAAAAATAAGCTTACTACCCAAGTGGAAGTCTTCCACAACCTTATGAATAATACCAATAGTGGTACTAACCATAATCATGGGGAATGCCACCACCAAGGTAGCAGTATCCTTATAGGCAACCAGATCCATACAGGTACTATGTTTAGCAGTCCATCTCCTCTAGAAATTTTGCATCATACATCATTCCAGCATCATTATTACCCTCCAGAGTACCACTAAACACATTTTCCATCTAGTTAATGGAAAAACCCATATCTGTATCCTTATCATCCTCCACATCCCTTTGCACCTACACCTCCACCTTCAACCCAATTACTTCATACTCTATCTATGTAGGGTGAGATTTCTCCATAGTTGCAACAACGAAATGCTACAAGGGTTGTACACTCACAACTAGTTTTTCAACCAAGTGGTCTAGATAATTGATCAAGAAAATGACCTTTCTTTTGGCCTAGCAGTCCTTTCCAGCCCTCACAACCTACTCCAGTTGATTGTCTTACATCTCCATCACCCTCATCCTTTGCATCAGGTCATCTCCATCACGCTCATGCCCAGGTCACGCCCAAGTCATGCCCAGCTCATGCTGACAGTGTGACCCTAGCATGAGCTGCCAAAAATGGTCCAGAACATTTCAGACGCATGCCAAAAACACGCCAAGGCAAGATCCAGCAGCCGATCCAAGCGAGCCGGAATCAAATTTTAATTGCAAATTCATTGTAATTTTTATTGTAAGCTTCATCATGTGTGAGCTTGTCAAGCCCTTACGCTACTTCCATGGGCGTAAGCTAGCTTGCATTGTAAAATATAGTGCACCCAGTCTAGAATGTAGTTTGCCCATGTACACCTGTCATGCGATCTGTTTTTCTTGCATCTTGCAACCACTGATCTGATTCATTCCTGCCCCCAGGACAAGTAGATAAATACCCAGTTCAAACACCTAAAATGGGTTGGAAAAAAAATTTGGAGCAAGAAAATAAGAAATCTTAAGCCTAGATGCACGTGATTCCAGCGCCTGTAAACACCACGCATCGGGGCTTGATGTCTAACTTGCCACGCAACTACGTTTTGACTAGTGCACATTTCATTTGATTAATACAACATTGTTCATTATTTTGCTATTCATTGTCTTATTCTGATTTATTTTCTGCATTTTCTATTCCATTGCATCTTCTTGCGTACATTCTGTTCATGGTTACATCCTGTTACGTTCATTACGCTCAGTTACATTCATTACGCTCAGTTACATTCATTACGCTCTATTATTTTCGTTACGCTCTGTTATTTTCTCTGTTTTATGCTTGTGACAATAACTCCAGTGTAGGCAATAGTGTACGCTTAGGGAAGTCCTTGGTTGATCTACGTGTAGACCATCCAAGGCACTCTGCCTTCATTTTTCTAGCATGCCCTCACGCGAAGGCAGGGTCATTTGTATCTCTCCGGAGATCTTTCGGCTTTCCTTTCCTTCCAGCCTTACGCTAACGATTTCGAACAGCATAGAAATTAGCACTAGAAGGAGGGCCACTTGCTTACCATTTGATAAAACCTTAGTCACCTCACAGTTCAAAACGTTGCATAGATTAAGCGTTGAAATCAAAACCCTTGTTTACGCTGAACCTATTCTTGCTAGACTTGCTCACGTTGTAGATTTTTACTCACGCTAAGCCTGGTTACGCTCAGATTAGTTTTACTCACGCTGAACTTGGTTACGCTCAAACCAGTTTTACTCACGCTGAGCCTGGTTACACTCAGACCAGTTTTACTCACGCTGAGCTTGGTTATGCTTAGACCAATTTTACTCATGCTAAGCTTGGTTACGCTTAGACCAATTTTACTCACGTTGAGCCTGATTATGCTCAGACCAGTTTTACTCACGTTGAGCTTGGTTACGCTTATACCAGTTTTACTCACGCTGAGCTTGGTTAAGCTCAGACCAATTTTACTCATGCTGAGCCTGGTTACGCTCAAACCAGTTTTACTCATGTTGAGCTTGGTTACGCTCAGACCAGTTTTACTTACGCTGAGCCTGGTTACGCTTAGACCAGTTTTACTCACGTTGAGCCTAGTTACACTCAAACTAGTTTTACTCACGTTGAGCTTGGTTATGCTCAGACCAGTTGTACTCACGTTGAGCTTGGTTATGCTCAGACTAGTTTTACTCACGCTGAGCTTGGTTATGCTAAGATCAGTTTTACTCACGCTGAGCTTGGTTAAGCTAAGACCAGTTTTACTTACGCTGAGCCTGGTTACGCTTAGACCAGTTTTACTCACGTTGAGCCTAGTTATGCTCAGACCAGTTTTACTCATGCTGAGCCTAGTTACGCTCAAACCAGTTTTACTCACACTGAGCTTAGTCACACTCAGACCAGTTTTACTCATGTTGAGCCTGGTTACACTCAGACTAGTTTTACTCACACTGAGCTTGATTACACTTAGACCATTTTTACTCACACTGAGTCTGGTTACACTCAGACCAGTTTTACTCATGCTGAGCTTGGTTATGCTCAAACCCATTTTACTCACGCTGAGTTTGGTTACACTCAGACTAGTTTTACTCACGCTGAGCCTGGTTACGCTCAGACCAGTTTTGCTCACGCTGAGCTTGGTTACGCTCAGACCAGTTTACTCACACTGAGCCTGGTTACGCTGAACCCAGTCCACTCAAGCTAGCCTTACATACGCTGCTTACATAAATTCAGCCAGTTAAACTAGTTATACACATGGAAGCTTCCCGGATCAAAGCAACATTGCCCATCTCTGACCTAGATGTTGAAGTCCCAAATCCTGTGACTACAACTGAATCCATAGTCGCTATTGGAGAGATGAACCTTCAAGGACCAACTCGTCGGTCACTTAGGTTACAAGGCAAAGATCTTGCCTATACAGTTCTCACCTCGAAACAATACAATTTCATCTGTGTAAAGATCCAAGCCAATCTACCTACTTATCGTGCAGAAATAGAAGCAAAAAGACATTTTGAATTCACCTATAAGGGGGGCCATAACTTTATCCCCTCAACATACGATGTGATTCCTCTCTCAGAATCTCATCATGAACTTATAACCCAGCTCCTCATGGCAAGGAATCAAACCTTGCAGCAACCTATCAGAGAGCTTCCAAATGGAGATGAGAAGGATGATTTTGCAGCTCAATCCGAAACGGGGATTCGTACCATACTCTCAGTCCACATACCTATGCGAATTTGTTATTCCACCCTTTCACTGGGGAGACCATGTATCTCCATTCATTTAAGACCACTCAAACACACGTGCCCCAACAAGAAGTGTCCAGTCTTATTCCCACTCTCCCTATGACCAACTCCCAATTCACTATGCCCGTCCCCACTATCCCTCCAATTACTACCTTACCCTTCATCTTACAAGTACAACCCCAACAACCCCCCTTTCAAATTAATATGAGAGCAACTTTCCCACCCCAAGTAATTGGGATGCCATATGTTATACCTACTACCACATCTACACACTTCATCCCACGAGTACAGGTTCATACCACACCCTTGGCTCCTCCAGTACAGCACCAGGTACAAATTCTCCATGCACAACCCATAGTTGGGCAATGGCTTGCCCCTGTTGCTCAACAACAACAACAACGCACACCTTATGGTATGCCGTCCTTAGTAGCAACCACTATAAATATGCAACAAGTGCAACCTCCGATCACTCAACAATCATCATTCCCACCAACCGTACAATAGTCTAATTTGTATGGCACTCAAACTAACCAATCTCCCCTTTTACCTAGTACCCAAGACTGGGCTAAAGCTAAAAAAATGATGCAAGAGCTAGCCGACGAGGTAAAACACCTTAAAACTATTAACAATGAAGAGCTTAAAGTATTAGACTTTTACCAAGATGATCCTATTAGCTCTTCGAGTCCCACCACTGACCTTACCCAAAGGAGTTTCTTTACCTCAACTAACCAAATACAACGGGGAAGGAGACCCCAATGCCCATCTAGTGACGTTTAGACTAGAATGCTTGTTGCTTCAGGCTTGGCCCCATGCAATCATGCATGTGTTCGCCATGTCCCTTACTGGCAGAGCATTAGACTGGTACCGAGCCTTGCCTCGTAACTCCATATCCTCTTTGGAGGACCTCTTACACCAGTTCGTTACCAGGTTTAAATACAACCTGAAACTTGAAGTAATCTTGGACAGTTTGATACAGGTAAAACAAGCACCCCTTGAACCTGTACAAAAATTTATCCAAAGATGAAGTGCCGCACTCAATGAACTTCATGAACCAATCCCAGAAACGTACCTTCTTATGATCCTTAAGGGAGTCGTAAATGATTTCGTCAAATCAAAACTGTACTACCTAAATGTGTGCACTCTAAGCCAAGATTTTGTACAGATTAAAAACATAGAAGAGGTAGCCCAAAATAGCCATGACCCTGCTTACTCAGCCTTCAAAAATCAACACACCAAAAAGGATAAAGAAAAGGCTAAAGAAACAGTAGCAGTAGTAGCAGAAACTCAACCTACTAGAATGGCACAACAAGGCAGACCACCTACTACCCCTGTTAACTATGAGAGAACTGCTCCCACACACACACCTGAATCATCAACCACACAAGCTACTAACATGGGTCATGCATGTACGTTTGAGAGGAAAGACCCTACTCAATACACACCACTCCCCATGAAGCCTTCTCAGTTGTTAGATCAACTTTTGAAGGCTGGAGCCATTAAACACAAACAACTGTCTCCAGCAGCAGCCCAGAGGCATGACCAATTCTGCTAATTGGCCCAAAACCCAAGCTTGGAAACTCCAAATGAGCCTCCTATTCCACGAGGCTTTAGATTAGATCGATTTTGCGAGTACCATCAATGAAATGGGCACGATACTGATTATTGTTTCACTCTCAAACAAGACATATAACGTATGATTGATAGGAGTGAAGCAACATTTGATGATGCCAACCCAGTTAAACCGCAGAATCATTGTATGGGCATGTACATAGATCCCCTTAATACTAAGGAAGCTCCTTACATCATTAACATGATCCATATCGGAAATGAGCAAGGAATGCCCAGAAAACTGTTCATGATTCATGTTCCTCCTACAACGTCAACATCATCCCCATAATCTTTGTATCCCACATACAATCCACCTACACCTACAAAACCATTTGTTGTTCATGTATCCCATGTCAATGCAACTGTAATTGTGCAATCGCCTACCTGGCCCACTCCCTTTGTGGTCTGGGTACCACCCGCGGTCGCAACCACGAAGGTACCAACAAAAAACCAACCAACTCCCTTTGTAATCAAGGTATGCAAACACCTTGATCTTCAACCCCCTACTCCTCAACTGCAAACCAAACCGAACTCGTTCGTCATCAGGGTGCCTAAACATCTTGACACACAACCACCTCCAACTGTTCAACCGCAACCCCGACCCGCTCCATTTATCATCCGAGTCCCAAAACAACTTGATGTTCAAGCTCCAACGGCTCCCCCATGACCTTCACAAAAACATCTCACAGATAGACTTATTAGGGAATGGTTGGAAAAGGAACGTCGAAGCCTTGAATTGGGGCCACCAAAACCCACTCCCTTAAACGCTGTATCTATGGCTCCGACAACCGATGAGCTGAGCACAAGTCACAAAAGCAAAACATCGGGAATGCCAGATAAGGAAAACCCAAGCGTCACGTTAAACCACGTGAAAACCACTCCACAAGAGATACAGCTGTTGGGTCCAATGGACCAAGTCTCAACGAACATACTGAATAGTAATGACTTAGCCAGTGCCCTAACTCAGGTCACATAGGCGCTAAAACAAAAAAATACATCCTTAAGTCTGTATGATCTAGTGATGACTTCTCAGGTGCACCGTGAAGCCTTGGTACAAATGCTCACTTCGATCTAGGTTAGTGAGGACCTACCTGCCATTGAACCATCAATTCATGCAGTGATGTCTCCAGAACAAAGATCAAGTTCCGCATCACTAGGCTTTCATCCCGAAAACATTAAAATAGATAAAAAAATAGGAGAAGTCACCACTGCACCCATGTTCATAACTATACAAGTAAATCAATTCAAAATACATAGGGTGCACGTAGATGAAGGAGTAGCCACAAACGTAGTACCATACCCCGTGATCAAACAGTTAGGGCTAGCTGAACAAATTACACCAACTCCCATGACATTTCCGAAATCGTTCAATGGATCACGCATAGTTGTCAAGGGAACACTAACTTTGGATTTCATAGCAGGGGACCGGTTCCCCACCTTAGCAGAATTTGTAGTCATAGATGAGATGCCTGGATTTAACTTGATATTGGAAAGGCCATGGTTAGCCCAACTAAAAGCAGTATCTTCATCCATCCACCAAGAGATTCACTTACCCTATGAAGGTGGTGAAATCATCATACACGGTGATATGGCTACACCTAACACCTCTGCACACGTAGGCACAAACCAAGGCTCAGAGGTCAAATTCAATGAGCCTAAATAGGATGACACTACCCTCAAGCTTAAATAAGACGCCACACCTATCGAAAACCAAAGTGATAACCAATCCCCAAATCGTGATCCCCCAGAAGATATAGAAACATTATAGAACATGGAAAAATCAGAGCATGCTGACATAGGAGTTATTTCCCCAGACGTCTCATGGTCTGAATTGCCGTTTAACATAATTAGCGAAGGAGATGTTGAATATACAATTACACTGACATGCCCAACACACCATGTCAATCTCCAAAAAGTAAAGAAGCTACTTAAACGTTAAACTACTACTCGTCTGAAATGACGTTAAAGTACCACGTGTCTGCAATGACATAAAACTAGCCATGGTCAAGAATGACCGGTTTTTTTTTTAAAAAAACCCACCGAAATAGTTTAAATTTCTCTTGTTTTCTTATGGCCCAAAATGGCCTTAAACTAGAACGTTGTTGCACGCATGGCCCGAAATGGCCTTAAACTAGAACAAGTCACGATTCCATTACATTCCTGTTTGCATGCATAGTTACATCCCTGCTCTACCAATTATTATTCCCCTTACATTTCTTCTACACTATTTTCATTTCAGTCACATTCACATTTATATTTACAAATAGTTAAAACAAAAATATAAAAAAATATATAAATATAAAAATAAAAAAATATTTTGCATTTACACTTGTGTTTATCAAAAGTTTGGACAAAACTTAAAATAAAAAAAATTGAATAACATAAAAACAGAAAAAAAATATATATCAGTGTATAAATGGATGATTTCAAATTTTTACATTATATCACATGTTTGCTCTCATACAATCCGCAAATTTCAAACAAAAAAACAACATAACTAAGCTAACAACAATGACAAGTTGAATTAAACATCAGCGCTAGGAGGAGCTTGATCCCTAAACTCATCCACATCATCGAGTCTCACTCCATTGGGGCCAGCCTCATCATCAACATGTCCCTGCACCAAAACAAAATCCTAGGTAAGTAAGTTAAAATTTGTAAACCACACAAATGAAAGTAACCATCAACAAAACATAACTATATCTCCCTTCATCAACCCGAAATCGTTCAAATACAGTGGTGACAAATTTCGGATACAAAACCAAGAATTATTTTGAAAAATGCATCATTCCCTTAGGAGATGCATGGATGGAGACGAACAAATCTGGTTACCATTGGCCCTTGTGTGTAGGGTACCGCTTATAACATGATCAGAATGCATGCATAATGGAGCTGGCCATGTCCAAACAATAGAAAATATATCAGTAAAGATGTAAACTTATTATATCTTATTACTGGTCCAATGTCTAGCGCTAATAGGAGCGTTAGTTCATTAGTGTACATGTGCTGGCCCCACTATGATTATGTATTAAAATGCTACCACAGATGGTAAAGCCTCAAGTGCGCTAATTTGTCATCATATGATGAGACGCGATATCACATGCACCGCGATATCGCGTCGTCCCCTGCGATATCGCGGTCCACTACCAAATCTATAAGTAAGAGGCGGCACTCCCCTCATTTCTCATCCTAGGCTAGAAGTAGCGAAGCTCTAGTGGATTGATCACCCCAGAGATAGAATATTTTTCCATGTGCCTGCAGTAGGAGTCCTCAAGTGAACGGATCTTTATTCGAGTAGCTTTGTACTTGAACACAAGTTGTGTACGGCAATAAAGATGAGCTTTGTGGATAAACCTTGCAGTACATGGATAGGTTTTATTACATGTTATTTATTACTTGTTGTTAGCGCGACATGAGTACGACTTGGTTACGAGCATTGACGAATGTGTACGGCTAACCAAGCAATCGGCTATTCATCGCGATTAGATTCTCTCACCCTTGTCTCCTAGAACGCAGAATGAGTACGACTTGATTACGAGCATCTACGGGTGTGTACGGCTAGTCAAGGAATTGACTGCTCATCATGCTTAGGCTAGTTAGGTGCCTCAGTACGACCACTTCAAGCACGTGCGTTACATGTGGTGATCCCAGTAACATTTAGCGTTTGGTAGCCACAGTTGCATAGTTCAGGGTGTGTACGGTAAGTGGGAATAGATGCTCACGCTAGTTAATTTAGACTTAGGACATTAGTTAGAGTTAGTTAGTCTCTCAACCCTTTGCTCTTAGCGTAGAAGACATAAAACCAGAAAAGACCAAAAAAATCATATACCTCGGACTTACTTAACCATACACCGTTACAACAACAAGTAAGTTTGGGAAGACAACGAATTATTAACCCCAAGTGTTCCATGGGGCGTTTAGGCATTTAGTTCATGGAGTTCGACTGGATCGCGCGTGCTACGCTCGTTTCATATGGTTGAGTGTAGGGGTACCTCGCCACTCATCATAGGCGCCGTTGCCGGGGACTAAGTGTTTGTACGCCAAATAGAACATAAGGGATATCACTCACATCGTTGTGAGCCTTAACAAACCTTCGGGTTAATCAAAAGAAAACTTATATAATGGTAAAATCAGCACACCAATAAAAATACCTTCTTCTTATAGGAGCAACTCACCACCTAACGACCACACACGAGACAGTCGACAAGATAAAACACATAACCAAAATAAGCCAATTCCTAAACAATATAGGATGACATATACTCATACCAATGAGTATATTCCAGATTTTACTTTTGTTCTCCATCAGGATGAACAGCTGCGGTGGAGAGACTTGCAAGGTAACATTGCATTACCCCAGATCGATCAGTCCCTCGGATGCTTTTCCGTGCCTTGGCACATATTGGCATGCAAGAATTATTTGCTGAATACCTTGGTGAAGATCTTGACATGAGGGATTATTATCCCACAGATGCCCAACGTATGAGAGATTTAAGGCAAGAGAGTCAACATGCTTTTTTGAAGGGCAAAGCCCTGCACGTCCTTAGTGAAATAGGAGACGAGGAACCCTTTATCACGGGTTCTTTAACAAATGATGTTCCCCCTCCTAACACTGGTGAGGAGGAAGGGTATCAAAACCTACGATCAATGATAAATATCCCTAGTTCTGATGCTCGTGAACACCAGTTGTTCACAGAGGGAACAACCACTCATGCTAAGGACGGGCACTTTGATCGTCACAATGATCGGGGCTGTAGCAGCCGAAGAGAAGGCAAGAAACATCGACATGGTGATGGTTCCCCTTCTTCTTCCCCTTCTTCACATCACTCACCCTCTTCTTCCACATTTGGGTGCAGCCACCATGAACATAATGGTGAGGAGAAAAGTAAAAAGGATGAAAGACCTCGATGTGAAAGTCGAGAGAGAGGACAAGGGCAAGGACGTAGGGAGATTAGGGAACAACGCAGACATCACAGGCATCATGAAAGAGACGATCATGACAAACCCCTACTCGCAACCCGAAGTATGCTTGACATTACGGAGGCAGTTAGGATTCCCACAAGGCATTTAAATGATAGTTGGATCAAATGATTAGACATGAACAAAATCCCACGGTTTGAAGGGGGATACAATGCTGATCCGCAAAATCATTTACAGGCATTCCACGATGCCTGTGCCTTGCAAAATTTAGATAGTGAGTGGTAGAAACTTAAGTTGTTCCCAAGGACACTCACCAAAGAAGCAGAGAGTTGGTATCGGTCCTTAGAACTGGAAACCATCAGGAGGTGGAGTACGATGCTAGAATTGTTCAATGAAAAGTATCAAACGTACTCCAGAGTATCCAATTTGCTTAAGCAGATCTAAGGCTAGAAACAAGGTACATATGAACCCTTGGATGCTACCATGGCCTGCTACTACACATTGTTACATCGTTGCCCGGGCCATGGATACACTCAACGAGATCAACTTCGCCGCATCGTGGATGGGCTAAGGCATGAAACTAGAAGAACCCTTAGAACTTACGCCCAAGGGAGACTTTTACAACTTAGAGCCCATGAAATACATAGCTTGTTGGAACAAGTAGCAAAAGAAGAGGGTGAGCTACGCAAAAGGGAAAGTGCGGAAGAGTACAACCATGATCCCTCCCTTCGAAAGAAGGGAGTGAAATTTTGTGATGAAGAGGATGAGTCACCAATCGAAGAGTTGGTGAACAGAAAAACCTTGCCGATCCAAAAATTAACAACAGAAATAGTGGCTAAGGTAGATGATGTATGGAGTTCCTTAGACTCTAAAATTGAAACTGTCTTAAAAATTGTAGAAGAGTCTAAGGTAGAACAAAGTAGTGACAAAGGTAAGAAAAAGTGGAGAGATTTAGGCCCTGCACATAACAAGGGTAAGGGAAAAATCACTAACTCCGATGTGGCTGAGGATTCTGATTCAGACGATGACGGTGGATGTGAGATTTGCCATTATGACCATCCTAAGGGATGTTGTCCAATTATTTCACATCTACAGGAGTCTGGGGTATATGTGCTTAATTCAAGACTCAACCAACAGTAAACACCCCGCAGGTTACCTTATCCACAAGGTAACCCAAGGCAGTTCCACCAACCCTTAACGTATTATCCAAGTGGAACTCCGCCACAGCCCATCGGACAGCATTAGCAGTGGCAATACCCATAGTCATGGGGGATTCCACCGCCAACACAACAGTACCCTTACCGGCAGCTTGAACCTTATGGTTATTATGTGCAGCAGCCGATTTCTCCAAGTGACTCTATGGGTCATGCAACCCCCAACCGTCACTACCAAGTTCAGGAGTACTTTAGAAGGACTCCTTCTCCTGCAGGAGACATCTCACACTTGTTCCATCGTCCTAATCCATCCGCACCTCTTCCACCACAAGTAGTTCCCATAACACCTCCTACTCCATTAATGCAAGGGGAACTTCCTCCTCAACCGCAGCAACGTCACGCTGCGAGAGCTGTAAATATCCAACCCTCTATTAGTTCTAACAACTATAAAAGGAAGAGACCTTACTTCAGAACCAAAAGCCTAGACAAACTCTTGCAACAACAAGCGGTTGAGGCCATGTACACTCCTCCATCACCATCTAACACTTCAAAGCACCCTTCAGTCCAACAGAGCATAACAAATACGGTTATGTTAACGCATACCGTAACTGACTGGATCAAGGTAGGCCACCTTCCCAGGAAACTAACTGACCCTAGGAGTCCCTTAATCTATTTGCAGATCATCAGAAATAAACCACATAGGGCTCTTCTTGACTTAGGTTCCAGAGTTAACTTAATTTCATGAGAGATGTATCACGCCTGGAACCTGCCCCAACTCAAGAAGA
>MNCI01031599.1:913110-923361 GCA_015680685.1 Gnetum montanum
TTTTGGTAAATTCTTGTGGTTAAGACTTTAACTCTTGTTCCAAATGACATTTCCAGGGCCTATAGACTCTTTGAATGTGGGTTTGTTAGGGCATTAAGGGCATGAACCTGCTTTGGGGAGGACCCACTGACATTCCTATTTGGAGCATTAGTTAAATTCTTTCCCTTAACATTTTGCAATTAATTTTAATTTTGTTCATTTCCATCTTGACATCCACTTCATCAATGCCATAGTTGTCCCTTTTTATCTATCTTTCTTACTCCTTTTCTTTCTCCATTCTAACGCTACCGAAGATTCGTGATTAGTCATGGGGGTACGAGGCCTGATTTTGTTCGATTTTCTCCTAGCCCTGAAATTTTTGATTTTCTTCCTATCCCTACACCTTCAGTAGTCATCCTTAATATATTCCCAGATCCATATCAGCCATACCACAACCTAGCCAATGGACTTACACCGCAGCAAGGTATCAATTACATGATGATTCAATTACCCTTGCTAATATATGATTGTGTTGTGTGTGCAGATGGCAGACATGCAATAATGGATTGGATCTGGAGCAAACACTTGGAGTGGAACCGTGCTAGACACAACAATGCAAGGAGCAAGATCGATGATGCGCGCTTACGGATGGATAACGAAGGCGCAATCTTGGCATTGGCAGTAGCAACACTTCTTTCTCTCTCTTTTTCTCTCTTAGCTACCAACAAAGGCCTGATGTCATTGTAATAAGGTGTTCACCCTTGTTATCATGAACACCAGTTTTGTCAAGTCTTGTAATAATGATCCGTTCACATGTCATCCCATTAGTTCCATTCCCCTCAATAATTCCATACCTACCTAATATTATTGTAAGGAACTCAAGGACGAGTTTTCATTCAGTCATGGAGGTATGATGAGACGCGATATCACATGCACTGTAATATCGCATCCCATGCGATATCGCGTCGTCCCCTGCGATATCACGTACATGATATCGCGGTCTACCGCCAAATCTATAAATAAGAGGTCTGTCGCCAAATCTATAAATAAGAGGCGACACTCCCCTCATTTCTCATCCTAGGCTAGAAGTAGCGAAGCTCTGGCAGATTGATGACCCCAGAGATAGAATATTTTTCCATGTGCTCGTAGTAGGAGTCCCCAAGTGAACGGCTCTTTATTCGAGTAGCTTTGTACCTGAACGCAAGTTGTGTACGGAAATAAAGACAAGCTTTCTGGATAAACCTTGCAGTACATGGATAGGTTTNAGTTGCATAGTTCAGGGTGTGTACGGTAAGTGGGAACGGATGCTGATCCTAGTTAATTTAGACTTAGGACATTAGTTAGAGTTAGTTAGTCTCTCAACCCTTTGCTCTTAGCGTAGAAGACATAAAACCAGAAAAGACCAAAAAAATCATATACCTCAGACTTACTTAACCATACATCGTGATAACAACAAGTCTGGGAAGACAACGAATGATTTACCCCAAGTGTTCCATGAGGCGTTTAGACATTTAGTCCGTGGAGTTCGACCGGATCTCGTGTGCTACGCTCGTTTTGTATGGTTGAGTGTAGGGATACCTCGCCACTCATCATCATATAACTGATAACCTAATCATGTATCGGCTATCCATCACATCTAAATGGGAATCACGTTTGGTTTGAGTGTTCGTATATAATAGCCCGACCTTGTTATCTCACGTCACATTTACATATAATGTAATTTACTTTCTAAGGCCACGGGACAGGGAACGGTACATATAGAGCTAATTGAAGCGTCTGAGTAGTGTATAGAGAGGTGGCACGCTGAGTAAATTTTCGAACCTGTGAAAAGTAAAAAGTGTGGCCGCTAATATCCCCCGAAAATCATGAATTTATCCCCAATCGTGGTTGCCTTACGTCATACGCTTACCTCTGCAAACCCTCACGCTGGGGGTTATGTGATCATAGGGTTGGGATGGATTCTGGAATTATTCGGGGATTTACTCACGTTTCTACAAAAAACTGAAAGGGAAAAGTGTGATTAAATAAACAAAGTGATTCGCTTCACGTCCTTGTGAGGGTATGACTAAATGAACCGGATAATCCGTGGTCACTGAAATTTTACACGTAACTTCAAAATTTTTGCCGCAAAGTGACAAAGTTAGGTTTTGTGTGGAAGCCTTGTTGGATTGTAATAAATTTAGATTAATTTCTTCCTGCGGGAATAGGGCGGTTACGCTATTCCATACACCAGGAACCCGTAATGAGGGGATGACTCCCTGTTAATTACTTTGACGCTCCTAAAGACAGGCGAATCCATACCAATGCAACATTTTCCTCGCATGCCCCGCCCAAGACTCACGCTGCAAAACGGCGGCTAACTCACGCTGCAATACCTTACTGCAAAACGGCGGCTAACTCACGCTGCAATACCTTAAATACTGGTTATAGCAGCGATTTGGTGTCTAAATACAAGACTTTGCATTTCAACCATAGAGCGTCAATTCATAGGATAACCCATAAACTGATAAAATTTTAGCACAAGTGCCAGTTATTGGTAGCGGATCAGCAAAGCCGATGTTGGCTAAAAGAATTATTCATGTTACTCACGTTGCCCAGGGGCAGTTATTCACGCTGTCTAGGGCACGTTACTCACGCCGCCTAGGGCAAGCAACTCACACTAAGGCAATTCACGCTGCCAAGCAAAAGTTTGCAAAAATGCACGAAAAATAAAATTTACAGTTCCCACAACTTGCGCTTACGCCCGGCAACAATACAAGGAAAATCGCAGGAAAAGCACAGCAAAAATCGCAGGTTACAAAAATGAAAATAGGTCTGCAATTCACGCGAAAAATAAAATAAATAGCCCTAACGCTGGAGAGGCAGCCTGTGATGTATGTAATGATGGGCAGCAATGCGAAACCTCATTTCTCCCAACCAGAGTGTGATCAAAGATACCCAAAACAGGGTAGTTCTTGCAACTCACGCTAGCCAGAATCAGCAACAGGAATCAAGACAGTAGCCCCAAATTCAGAACGGAACCAAAATGCATTACAGTATAATTGAAACCATATCAAGACTGCCACAAAACTCCACTAAAGCGCTGCAGTTTTAGGGCCACTTACATTGCAATCAAGTTACTCACGTCGTCCAGGGTAAGTTACTCATGCTGCCCAGGACAAGTTACTCACGCCAAAGTAATTCACGTTATCCTGCCCTATCACTCATGCTGCTTCTGCCCTGTACTCACACTGTGGGGTTCCTGGTTTCTCATGCTCACGTTACACTTATGCCACTTTATCTCATCTAATAGCCATGTGGCGCCTCGTCCTTTGTCTCATCTTCTTATGTATTTTATTTCATGCTATTTTCACTTTATTAAGTTTTATAAAATAACCCATGCATTTCGAAAAATCCAAAAAAAAAAATATATAATTTGACAATCACCGAAACAAATCATAATACTTGTATATGATTGGAATATGACTGGCAGATGGCCCAGTATGGCCTTAAACTACCACACTATGGCCCGGTACGGCCTTAAACTGCCATTACATTCCACAATTTTGTTAGACTAATCATGTGAAACTCATCTACACTTAAACCTTTCTCATCGAGAAAATGTTGTTTAAGTTGGCAGGAACAAGTAGATGGACAGCAAAAACCTTTTTTCAACGTTGTCTATCAATGGACCACATAGGGCCATTCAACGAAAAGTCAATCTAGAATCCATTGATCTAGATTCATCATCAATTTATGACAATTTCGTGGCATCCACTTAAGGAACACCAAACTACCTAAGAGATATGACTAAAAATTTGGACTTAGAAGTAGAGACCATCACTGAGGACCCCATCATCGAAGTTCCCATCACCATGTCTAGTGGCGAGGTTAAAACATTAAAACTAAGTACTTTACTAGATTCGCAAATTGCTAATGACATTACACAAGTGCTGAAGAATAATATCAAAACATTTGCTTGGTCATATATCGATATGCTAGGGTTGGACCCTCGCATCATCCAGCATGACATCATCCTCGATGAAAAACTTAGACCAATAAAGAAAAAAGCACGAAAAGTTAGACCTGAGGTAGTGTTGGCAGTTCGTAATGAAATCACGAAGCTCTATCAGGCCGATTTCATCCAGGCTGTTGATTATGCTGATTGGGTATCCAACATTGTTGTATTCCCTAAGAAGAACGGTAGCATTTGCATATGTATTGACTTCCGTGACCTCAACATAGCCACCATAAAAGATGACTTCCCGCTACCTAGTATTGATTAACTCGTTGACTCAACTACTAGGCATGCATTATTATCATTTATGGACGGATTCTAGGGATACAACCAAATCAGGATCAACCCAGAACACCAACTCAAGATGACCTTCATGACACCTTGGGGCACGTTCTGTTATACAATGATGCCATTCGGTCTCAAAAACGCGGGTGCCACATATCAACGGGCAATGACATATATATTTAGCGATTACATGCTCAACTCGCTCAATGATTATGTAGACGACATCGCGGTCAGGTCCAAAACAACCGAAGAACATGCAAAGCATTTAGACTTGGTACTCAAACATTGTCTCAAATACGACCTTAGGCTTAACCCAAAGAAATGCGTCTTTGGGGTTAAGACTGGAAAAATGCTTGGCTTCATAGTCTCCAAAACAAGTATATGAGTAGACCTTGATAAGGTTAAAGCAATAACTAGCATGCAACCACTTAGGAACCTTACCGAATTACGTGGTCTGCAAGGTAGATTGCAATTCATCAAACGCTTTATCGCAAAACTAACAGATAAGCTGAAACCCATGCAGCACTTGCTACGAAAGAACGTCCATTTTCAATGGACTCAATAGTGCCAAGAAGCCTTTGAAAGCATAAAGATGGAATTGGCTCAACTGCCAACAGTTCATCCCCCACAAAGCGATAAGCCTTTTTACATCTACCTCGCGACATCCGATACATCTATTGCATCCATGCTTTGCCAAAAACGAGAAGATGGAGCCAAGATCCTCGTTTACTATTTAAGCCACACCTTGGTTGCCCACGAACAATGATACAACAATGTGGAGAGATCATGCTTTGCCCTTGTCTTTTCCTTGAAAAAGTGGCGGCATTACCTCTTCCGCAACCAAGTCAATATCATTTGCAAAGATAACGTGCTCCGAGCTATCACCAACAACATCTACGAATCAAGTAGGTTAGCTAGATGGAAGGCTATGATTGTAGAGTTTGACCTATGTTATATTGCCCAATCCTCCACTAAGGGTCAAGCAATAGCCAATCAGTTGACCACATCACCGACACGAGACCAAGCAATGATCAACCTTGAATTCCCTGATGAAGACATTAACAACATAGACGTAGTGCCCGATAATTACGATGCCATCTTGTACTTTGACGGAGCATCCACCTCCCGAGGGGGAAGTGCTGTAGCCATCATAACATATCCCTCAAAAGAAATTCGCCCCTTTGCCTATCGACTAAACTTCCCTTGCACCAACAATGTGGTAGAGTATGAAGGTCTTCTTAGAGGTCTTATAGTGGCACTAACTTCGGGAATCACACGTCTTGTAGTTTGAGGTGACTCACAGTTGGTAGTTAATCAAGTCACAGAGATCTACGCATGTAAAGCTCCACATCTGCAACCATACTGTGACCTGACTAAACACTTGTTAAAACGATTGATCAACGTAGACGTGCAACATATTCCTAGGAACGAAAATACCATTGTCGATGCACTTGCCACACTAGCCCTGAACATGACACCTGAGATGCTCCATGCATTGCCTAGTTCCATAACAAATTGTGCCAAACCTGTGACCAACGCCCTCGATGAAATACCCATAGCATCCGTCAGCACTACACAAGCAATAGAGTGGTACGACGACATAAAAGAGTACCTTCTACGAGGCGAACCGCCACAACATCTGACAATTGCTCAAAGGGATGCGGTGCGAAAACGCTCTAGGCAATATGCATTAATAGGAGACACCTTGTGTTGCAAGTCCTATGAAGGCATTTTGTTGACATGCGTCAGTAGCATCGATGGCCAAACGATTGTAGAATAGGTTCACGAAGGACTGTGCGGAGGGCATATAGCACCCAAAGTAATGGCAACGAAAATAAGACGTTTAGGCTATTACTGGCCACACATGGAGTACGATTGCTTCTCCAGGGTCAGGAAATGCAACATTTGCTAAAGAGACGGTAACCTAATACACGTACCACCTAATGAGTTGCATATTGCACAAATCACATGGCCATTCCAAAAATGAGGATTAGACATCATTGGCCCTATAACGCCACCATCTTCAGCAGGACATAGCTTCATCATGACTATGACCAAATACTTCACAAAATGGGTAGAAGCTATTCCCCTTAGAAAAACCACGTCTAAACATGTTTGCATGTTCATATTGGAAAACATCGTAACCCACTTTGGTATCCCAATGACCATAGTCACCGATAATGGGCCACAGTTTAGTAGTACGGATACTAAAAACTTCTGCGAAAGCCTAGGTATTAAACATTCGTTTTCATCACCTTATTACCTGCTGAATCAGAGCAAAAGACGATGGCATGAGCAATTAATCTATGCACTATGGGCATACCGAACAACGCACCGAACATCCATAGGTAAAACACCATATAGCCTAGTATACGGATCTAAAGCTGTCTTACCTTTGGAGTTACAGGTTCCCTCACTATGGACAATGCTCTCTAGTCTCCTCGATGAAAGCCAGAACAACGAACTGCGCATCGTTGATCTTGACTCGGTGGAGGAAGAAAGGGTACGAGCACTTGATCAAATCAAATGGTACTAGAGACAGCAACAACAACATCATCAACAAGATTCACATAAGCGGCCGTGTAAGGAAGGTGACCTAGTTCTCAAGGCGGTCCATGAACACTCAGATAAATTCTCAGCCAACTAGGAAGGATCTTACTTAGTCACTAAAGCCTATGACAATGGGGCATTCAAGCTCGCTGACATGGATGGAAATGAATTGGCCAATCCTACTAATCACATGTACTTGAAACCATTCTACGTCTAATGATCCCAAGGTACGTAATGGTCTTGGCATCACGACCTAAAACTGATACCACAGAATGGTCCTGGAGCTATGACTTAAAACTAGCACCACACACAGTCATGGCATCACGACCTAAAAATGATACCATAGAACATTCTTGGAGCTATGACTTAAAACTAGCACCACAGAATGTCCTGGTGTCATGACGATAAACCGACATCATAGAGCTCTGTCCAACATGACACTAAACTGTCACATTCATTCACCAGAGTCCACTAAGTCTATAAACTGGCTAGCCTCTTCATAGTCCACCACGACTATAAACTAGCATGACACCGTTTGATACAACGCTAAATTGACAATGTCCAATGGGTTATGATGTAAAAATAATCCACGAGAGTCCGCCAAGACTATAAATTAGCAACTTCTTCACTGGCCTACCAATTTGTAGTTGAAGTCAAATGGCATGTCATCATCAACTTGATCAATGAATTCATCACATGGACTCTGACAACATTGCTGTTGCTCAATATTGTGTGCTTGCGGTTGCACGTGATGTTCCATCCCATCAATCGCATCCATGTTAAAGTGTTAAGCTAACTCATTCACTTGTGTTTTTCTTGTCTTCTTGGAGTTGTATTTGCAGGATGACACCCAGAGGTGTTCGTACACGAATGCACTTCATCACGACGACAAGGTACCACATTGTTCCTGATGCATGTAACCAGGTTAATCAAACCATTCACAAGTACATTCCTAGTTTCTCAAACATCCCTTACCCCCTAACATGTTCTCTCTACTTTGTTCAGTTACACCCCCTGATACATCCCATTCATCCCCAAAATTCTGGACACGTTGTTGCTCACTGTAACTCTCCAACTAGTGGCAACACAAAATGATGCATAGCACATGACACAAACATGAGTACAAAACTGACAGCAAGCTCCTTTCAAAAAAAAAAAAAAAACTCAAAGAGCAAAATCCATCACAAGACCATTAACACTTCCCATATAAGCCCCAGCTGGGAAGGTACTTATCTTGAAAGAAAACATTCGTGTCTTAAAAAATCATGTTGCATCCCACCGCGTGGCTTTGGTTGTGACAATGAGTTCTCTTAAACAGGATACAAGAGTCTAATTCCTCCAAAGGACGCACATCCCATGCCTTGGTCCCAAGTTTGCTAGATACTGGCTATTGACAAGGACCAACATGAAGTGTCCACATAAGAGCATTTCTCTTCCCACAGTTAAACAAAATCATCCCTTCATCAATCCTCGATCTCACAGTAACACACCTTCTTCCTATGCATCTCAAAACCTCATTTCCCAATCCCATGTACTTTTGAACACAATGCGATGACATCTGGCTAAGTGCCAACGAAAAATGCTTGGTACTTGGTCGTTCATGGTGTTTTGTACTTCTTTGTCGACGCCTATCGAGTAGATTCCTCTGACGTCAACAAAGAGGGGCCAATGAAACACCACAAAATTTTAGCCTAACACTTTCAAACAAAATTCAAGCTAAGCCATGCTGTTGCCCAACATAAGTACAGCATGACCAAATTTGAGAGTCTCCAAAACGACATGGAATGACATTTAATGGAGCAAGCAAGGTTCCCCTGGGACCCACAGGCAACTACACCAACTTTCGGCATCTAGAATCAAAGGTTTCGGGCTCAAAATACTTGATCTTCTCTAAGTACACTTTGGTTACATTTTCTTACGCTGCACAGCGTAAGGCTCAGTGTCACCAACTTTTGGAGGCCCGAAACTGAGTCAAAACAGGCCAAAACTAAGCACAAAGATCCCCCATGACCTCCACTAATGGTTACCCTAGGTCCCTAGCCTTCAGAATCATGATTTCGGGCTCAAAAATACATTTTTTTCATTGCTCACGCCCTGCTCACGTCCTACTCATGCCCAGGTCATGCCCAGGTCACGCCCAACTCACGCTCATGCCCAAGTCATGCCCAGCTTACGCTGACAGTGTGAGCCCAACATGAGCTGCCAAAAATGGTCCAGAACATTTCAGACGTATGCCAAAAATACGTCAAGAAAAGATCCACCAATCGATCCAAGCGAGCTGGAATCAAATTTTGATTGCAAATTCATTGTAATTTTTATTGTAAGCTTCACCATGTGTGAGCTTGTCAAGCCCGTACGCTGCTTCCATGGGCGTAAGCTAGCTTGCATTGTAAAATACAGTGCACCCTGTCTAGAACGTAGTTTGCCCATGTACACCTGTCATGCGATCCATTTTTCTTACATCTCGTAGCTGTTGATCTGATTCATTCCTATGCCCAGGACAAGTAGATAAATACCCGGTTCAAACACATAAAGTGGGTTGGAAAAAAAATTCGGAGCAAGAAAATAAGCAATCCTGAGCCCAGACGCACGTGATTCCAGCGCCTGTAAACACCACGCATCAGGGCTTGACGTCTGACTTGCCACGCAACTACATTTTGACCGGTGCACATTTCATTTGAATAATATAACATTGTTCATTATTTTGTTATCCATTGTCTTATTCTGATTTATTTTTTGCATTTTCTATTCCATTGCATCTTCCTGCATACATTCTGTTCACGGTTACATCCTATTACGTTCATTACGCTTAGTCAGATTCATTACGCTCTATTATTTTTGTTATGCTCTGTTATTTTCTCTGTTTTACGCTTGTGATGATAACCCCAATGCAAGCAATAGCGTATGCTCGGGGAAGTCCTTGGTTGATCTACGTGTAGACCATCCAGACACTCTGCCTTCATTTTTCCAACGTGCCCTCACGTGAAGGCAGGGTTGTCTGTATCTCTCTGGAGATCTTTCGGCGTTCGTTTCCTTCCAGCCTTATGCCGATGATTTCAGACAACACACTCTGGTTTTGGAGTTAACCTCATCTCCCATGACATGTACAAGGCTTGGAACCTCCCATCTCTCAAGAAGAGCAACATCTATTTAAAATTAGTAGATTAGTCAATTACTATCCCTTTGGGATTAGTAGAGGAAATTATGACCACAACTTATGAATGATCCTATGCTGCTAATTTTCTCGTAATCAAGGTGGACAACTACAAAAATGACTTCTCCATCATTATGGGAAGGGCTTGGTTAAGCATGGTTGATGCAAGAATGGGTATAAGGAACCTATCTTTAGAAATATCTAAGGAAAATGAGCTAGGAAAGATTAAGAAGAAGCATATTCCATGCATCATGTACAACGATAATGGGTGCAATTATGTGCAAAA
>MNCI01031599.1:924185-946798 GCA_015680685.1 Gnetum montanum
AGAGATATGGGATGATTGAGACCTTTAAAATATTTCAATATAACTATTTCCAATGGCAAGATGTAGGTTGAAAAGGTATTGATTCCTGTCATTCGTTTCCATTAGCTAAAAAGGATTGGATGAAAAGATGGAATGAAAGAAAGAATAATAATAAAAAAAAAACAAAGATGGAACATTGCAAAAATGGTTCAATGAAGGAAAGCGGCAAATCAAAGGCCACCTTTTTGGACTGTGCATGTGTGCCGGTAAGGTCAATCTCTTCACCTTGCCGTACTTGGCATCTCGCCTGGAGTTTTAGATTCGCTTTGCATTTGGATGCACCTCTTTATCTGGCATGCACCATGGCCATCTCGGTATTTGGATTAGGGATCATCATCATCGTGTGCGTCAGATTTTGGCTCTATCAAACTCAGAATAGACGCAAAGACAGTAATGCTTCATTTCTAAAAAGCAGATTGAGACTCCCATGGTGGCACAATCTTTGATCTTCTTCGGCGCCATTTTGGCCTGCCAGTCGTCGCTGGACGCTTCATGTGTGAATTTGTTGATTCGACCTTCCAATGGTCGCTTCAGAAGCGTTGCAAATGCAAATTATTTGAAAATGTCGCAGCCAAACGCTTCGCAATTGTCAACCATAAGGTACCTCAAAGGATTTGCATATGGTGGAATGATGCCACCGATGTCATTTTGAGGTAGATCATGCTTTATTAGAGTGATTCAAAGGATGGTATTGTGAAGTCTGCGTTGGAAACAGATGCGGAAAACGTATCTTCCGATGCTTTGAAGGCTGCATTGGATGAAGCTCACGCTAGGGCTGCGGCTGTAGAAGATGAAAGGGCAAAATTACTAGATGAACTAAATAGAAGGAAACTTCTATGCTTTCCAAAGCATGCCACTGATGCCAGGAAAAGACCAAGCAAGAATCACGCATGGATCTGCCAAGAATCAGAGATCCAGAAGAAAGATAGAAAGATCGCTCATGAAAAAAAAACATTAGCGTGACCCAATGTGCAGCTAAATGACAAAATTATCAAAGCCCATGGCCAAGAACCTGAGATCTTGCTCTCACAGGGAAAAATGTGAAATATTGACCTTTGGGGCAGATATTTTTCTTTTTAACGACTTGAACAGTCTTCAAATTTAAATGAAATGAATGAGCAAGTAGCCAAACTAAAACCAGTAAACTGGTTTTATGTCCAAAAACCACTAGAAATGGTTTTAGTTGCTTCCCGTTGCAGGATCATGGAGAAATTCCTTCAGTGGAATTGCGGGCACACTCCTTCGATATTCTGGTGCTTGTTGCCGCTCTGCAGAATTTTTATGAAGCGATAAATGAACTAAATTACTGGCTATGGCCATGGAAGATGAAAGGGCAAAATTACTGGATGAACTAAATAGAAGGAAACTTTCATGCTTTCCAAAGCATGCCATTGATGCCAGGAAAAGATCAAGCAAGAATCATGCATGGATCTATCCAAGGCTGATGAAAACAAGCAGACAGAAAAGTAAGCAGCAAGGTTGAAAGAAGCCATAATGGCCATTAGTTGAATCAAAGGAATTCTGGCTTGTTCTTCCAGAACTGTAGGTTCAGCCATGCCATTCACAGTGGCAGAGGATTATCGGAAATAATGGCAGTAGCAACCGAACACCACACGAAAATATTACCAGATGCAACAACACGACCTTCTTTCACAGTGGTAGATACGGTTCTGGAAGGGCAGGATAATTTGAAACTATTTGCCGGCAGTTCTAGGCCTGACGCCTTCACATTCGGACTTCACATTTGGAGGCGTTCTTAACAGCGCCAAGTAACCACCACTGGATTTAAATTTTTTTTTTCAGCAAATGACATTTTTCCAAAGAAGCTAGCAGTAAATTTTTACGTGGGTTCAAAGTGCAAATGCAGATAATTTATTTATATAAGGTTATAAGAATTAGCTGTTGCCACCACCAACGTCTACACTAAGGTGGATGTTGCATTATTTTCTTACTACCACCTATTCATAAAATAACTAAGGCTTCAATGATATTTAACATTTAAAACTTAAAAATTCTAAATAAATAAAAATAAAAAATTATATGGAGCTCTTATAATATGGAGATCTTGGATTTATTTTAAAAAATTATTATTATATAGGCTATTTCGTATAAAAGAAATATTTGTAATATTTACACATGCCAATGTTAGCATGACTTTCTCCTAATTTTATGTATAAGTTACAACTTCCTAACTTGTTGGGCAAGTTATATCTCCTAATTTGTTGGGCAAGTAAATAACTTCCTTACTTGGGAGAGAAGTTAGCTAAGACATTTTAGAATCTAACTACCTTTTGAAATCTATAAAAAGGGTTCAAGGGTTAGAAGAAAAAAGGAAGAACTACTAGCACACACTTGAGGACACTACTAGCTCTCACTTGGAGACACACTTTGGGTCGTGGAAGAGCATTTGTAAAGAAGACATTATGAAAGATTGCTTGTAAGATGACTTGCTAAAGAAAATATTTCAGCCTCTTTGTCATAGTCCTGTGAGTTATGCTTTTTTTTTTTGTATTTTGTTTAAACTGTTTAGCTAGTGGTTTAGATAGTATCATGCTTGGAAAGTAATTTTGAGATTTTTAGATTGCTCTTATTGTTCTTGTTGCATAATAGAAGATTTCTATTAAAATTTTGCCATAGAAGTGCTTGTGTTTGAAAGCCTTAAGAGAATTTTAGCAGTAAATTTTATTATTGTGCAATGTATAAGAACCGCTATTGGAATTGTTGTAAGAGAGCCTTTGCTTATAGTCAAGTCATTGAATGATTCAATAGTCAAGAGGGTTTAGAAAATATTTGGTGTTTTGATAGGACCAGAATAGCTTCTTTTATCTTTAAAGTCAATCTTCGTGGTATTTCACTCAGAAATTGTCAAGTATTTTGAAGGTTCTGTTAAATGCAATTGTTGACATCCATTATCTAGCCAAAATGGAGTCTCGTACGTGATAGTTTACGCAGCAATTTTTTGGTAGCATAGTAGGATTGTCTTGAAGAAATTACTTATTTGAGCCTTGGAAGTTTGAATAATTCGTAGTTATTGAATTTGGGATAGCTTTATTGCGAAGTGTTTACTCGTATCATTTTACCTTGTTTAAACATTTGAGGTCTTAACACAAATCTGCTTTCTTTTCTGTCTATTTCCATTGAATGTTTCTCTATTTCTAGTTTTCTTGTGGAACTATCTCTTTCTCTGGGGAAAATTAGAAGTAGATTCGAAGAGTTGTGCTCAAATGTTTTTGCAAAATTTTATTTGTTACAAGTAGGTATTTTAAGGACTGCATAGACTAGGCAATTGAACAAAATAAGAACTCTCAATAACTCACAGTACTTGGCAAAGTTGGTTGAATCTCTTTAAGATAAGTCATTTGTAGTTTACACACAATGCCATCGTTTCATTTTTCACAACCACACATCGCAATAGCACACACACATACTCACATTAACTACTGAGTCTATTTGGAGGTATTTGGGCATTGGTGTTGCCAGAAGACTAGCAAACACCTAAATCTTGTTCGAGGACACTTGTTGACGATCACGTCCCAAACGGTCACCAATAGCTACCTTTGAGCAAGCCTTAGACTAACTTGAGCAAGTACTGAAGAGATGTATGGAGATAAACCTATGACTCAACTAGCAAAAAAGCCATCTCATGGTCTAAGAAGGCATTGTGCTAGAGCATCGAATTTCACAAAAAAAGGATTGAGGTAGACCTAAAAAATACAAGGGTCATCCAGGGAATAACATGCCAACTAGAAATTGTTAAAGATGTCTGGTCATTCATTGGACACAGTGGTTACTATCGATGATTTATAGAGAATTTCTCTAAAATTGCAAAGCCATTGGTAGAGCTTACAAAGAAAGATGCACCTTTCATCTGGACCAAGGAATGTGAACATGCATTCCAACAATTAAAGTAGAAACTGATAAAAACACCAATCCCATGAGCACTAGACTGGTCCAAACCTTTTCATATTATGACAGATGCATCTAACGATGCTCTAGGAGTAGTGCTCACATAGATGGATGATAAGAAATTTCCATACTATATCCACTGTGTAGGTCAAAGCATTATGGAAGCACAGTTAAATTACACCATCATGGAGAAAGAGTTAATGGTAGTGGTGTATGCATTAGAAAATTTTAGATACTATGTGCTTGGTTATAAAGTATCTATGCATATGGACTACAGTGCAATTTACTTTCTCATGAATAAGCCAACGGTGAGTCCTCATGTTATATGATGGCTTGTGATCTTGTAAGAATTCGATCTCACTATGGTAAATCAAAAAGGGACTAAGAATGTGGTCACTAACCACCTCTTTTAATTAAGATGGGATAATAAAGAGGAAGAGAGCCCACTCACTAATCAGTTTCTAGATGAACTCCTCTTTACAAGAGTAATAAGTGAACAAACACCTAAAAAAGTGATATGGTATAATGGCATCCTCACATATCTTCTCATTCAAGAGATGTCACAAGACTTGGATTTTACAAACAAGCAGCAATTTCTCCATTGGGCCAAATACTTCATGGAAATCAACAAACATCTTTATAAGGTGTGTGTCAATGGCCTGATTCATAAGTAACTCCTTGATGAAGATTAAATGTGTGTTCTCCAGGATGCTCATGAAGGGCCTTGCAAAGGCCACTATGTAGGGAGATGCATGACCATAAAAATCTTGATGGCAGGATACTATTGGCCTACAATCTTTAGGGATGTTCACCAGTTCATCAAGTCTTGTGAACATTATCAACATGACAAGGGAATGACTGCCCACATGGAAGGCCCTCAACAGTGGATTCAACCACTAGAACCTTTCAACATATAAGGTGTTGACTTCATGGATCCCATTACATCCATGTTCAGTGAAAAGATGTATATTATAGTAGTAGTTGACTACTACACAAAATTTGTAGAAGTGACAACTGTTACTAATTGTACATCATCCATTTCTACCAAATTTATACAACAAAATATCATGAATAGGTTTGGGGTTCCACATTCACTAGTTTTTGATAATGGAACTCATTTCATAGGTGTCACATTTAGAAAATTAATGCAATGCTTGGGGGTAGAACATAAATTAACAACACCTTATCACCTCCAAACCAATGGTCAAGTAGAGGTAACTAACTAGGAGATTACAAAAATACTAATGTGAACCATTAGCAAATATAGGAAGGATTGGAGTACAAAGCTTAATGATGCTCTTTAGGCTTATCGTTCAACTTGGAAACTTCCTATTGGCTATTCTTCCTACGAGTTAGTGTATGGGAAATTTCCAATGCTCCCAATCCAATCTAAGCTCCACACACTCTCAATAGCTTATGAACTAAATCTTGACCTAAGTCTAGCACAGAAAGAAAGATTAATTAACTTGAATGTATTAGATGAAAATTGATTAGTGGCCCTATCTTTGAATGAGGTGAATAAGGCATTCAGCAAGCAACATCATGACCTTAGAATCAAGAAAATAAAACTTCAACTAGGAGATAAGGTTCTCTACTAGAACTCCACACATGTACCCCAAAGGACAAATTCCAAACATTGTGGAAGGGACCTTATATAATTGATCAAAAATTTTCCTCTAGGGCTATGATAATCTACAAACTTGACATCTCAAATAAAAAGCAGTTGATCAACATCCAACAAGTAAAGCCTTTCCTAGAACCAAGATAGGCCAGTGTAACTACTGCCTTAATGGATGGACAACCATGTTCTATTTTTTGAATCTCCTCCTTCCAACTCAGTCATGGAGGAGATGGCCATCCATGTTAACCATCAAATTGGCTTCTCAGTTTTTCTACTTTTTGTTTTTCACGTTTTTGATTTTTACAAATTATTTATTTTACAAATTCTTTATTTTTCAATTTTTTTTAATTTTACACCATATTTAGTACTTTTGAACCTTCTTGACTATTTTATACTTTCTAATATATTTTACTTTGTTTTTTTAATTCAAGTATGATATTTTTTTATTCTTACTAATAAAACTGCTTTATTGTCATAGGACACAATGTTGCTGTTGTTGTTTACTAATGATGGTTTGTGCTTAATGTGTGATTGTTGATGTCTGGTTTCTATATTTGAATCCTGATGTGTGATGACTTTGACATGGTTTATTTTCCATGGAATAAGCAATGAGTCCATGTCATGTGCCCATCCAAAAAGCTCTATGGTTTTCCTTGTTTTGGGAATTTGAGGTTCCTTCGATTAAGAAACTTTTAATGAATTGGTAACCTTGGTAGTTCTAGGATTAGGAAGGATTCAAAGATTTGTAAAGGGTTTGACTTCAAGGGGACTTGTTACTCTTTGTACTCTTCTACTTGCTTGAGTGCTTGAGTTTTTTCCATAGACTTCTTGTAGTTCCACACCAACCACTAATAGAAAGTCAAATAACATCATTGCATGGTATGGTTCCCATCCAAAAAAAAAAAAAAAAAAAAAAAAAAACAAAAGATAAAAAAATGGTGGGAATTCAAAGCACACCCCTTCGACATGAATAAGTCCTTGCATGGTCTGATTCCCATTAAAAAAAATATAATGAAAATTCAAAGCACATCCCTTGGACAAATAAATGGGCTACAAGCACTAGTTATGGGACTCGAACAACATGCACCTATGCTTGAAAGTCCCATCTAACTAAGGCCCTCTCTCTTACTTTCTACTTCTCTTCTCTTCTCCTTGTGGAACAATGGCTTTTTTGTAGAAGCATTCTTGTATCTTGAGTGGGTGGATCAGTCTTAGAGTGGTGATATGAAGTCATTGAAAGTGGATGGTTTTGGTTTGGACTGAGGATGGAACTTCTTGGGTCATTTTAACCAAAAATTCTACAAGGGACTTCTTATAACCTCAATTTAGAACTCCATTCCACCTTCTTTATCATCCATCCATGTTGCAATAACTCACCTCATTGCTAGGTTTTATGTTATGCTCTATGTCTTGGTATGATGTGTTAGGATTCTTGAGTAGATTTTTTTGGGTTAGTCTTTAACTTTTCATGATCATTAATTGACTGTGGGGCCCATGGACTCTTTAGTTGAGGTTATGCAAGGACAAAAAGGACATGAGCTTACTATGGGGAGGATCCACTTACATAGCTCTTGGCTTGGTTAGTTAAGGTTCCTTACCTTTGACATCACTATAATCCTATCTTTTGCATTTTCCATTGAGTAAATCACTCAGTGCTCCTTAATCTTTCATTTCATTCATCCACTAAATCAATTTTTCTCCTTTTTCCAAAATTTGTGAGCTTTAACACCCTCTTCTCATGTTTTCATACTATTCTTGGTCTTGTGAGCTTTCATTTGATCCCAATTTCATCCAAAAATTCCTTGTATTTTAAAAGTTTGACCAAGTTAATGGTGATTTTTGACTACATCGACGAGGCCTTGTTGATGTAGCTGATTGCATTGACTAGGCCTCTTCAAGTAGGCCTTGTTGATGTAGTGCTTAGATCCTACATATACTACCAAGCACTTAAGGAACTTTTGTCATTTGCTCATAACACAAGGGAATTTTTTGAAAAATTTCAGGGCTCAAAACCTTCTAGAGCTCATAACTTCCCAACTGTTTGGCCAAATCACTCCATTTTTTTATCTTGCACTTATCAAAGGTAATATCTTTATTGTGAGGGCCATAAATCTTAAGGTTTCTAAGATGAAAAATTGATAAATTTTTTGAAATTTTTTCTAACATTAACCACATATAAACATTAGCTTTGTCAAGGATTAACCCCTCCAACAACCTTCGGGATGAATTATTTCATAATAACAAATAAAATAAATAATAATTAGGTTAATTAAATCAACTATAATCATAGCTTAGCTAAGTGTAATTATCCTTAAGAAATAAGGTATCTGAATTTTTTTAAGGTTACAAAATGGTTGCTAATCCATGGTCTTATTTTGATTGCATATGGCACCTAGACAAAAACATCCGTAGGAAGGAGAACCCTCAGAACCATAAGAGAAATGACCCAAAGTTGGAAGGGGCTAACAAGAATAAGGTCAAGAATCACCAAAGGTGATCCATGCAATGGGACCTCTTCTAGAAGAGCCTGAAGTGGAATCTATTTAACAGATTCCAGAGGAAGAAGTGCCAACCAAACAATCACAAAGAGGAGAAGTGCCTAGACCTACACCAAGGCTTGAGATCACTTTGAACCAAGCCTGCCTCAACATCATTTGATGTTGAGACATTCAAAGATAATTTCTTCAAGAGATCAACTTTGGGCCATTTTTAGAGAAAGCTCTAGAGGATGTCAAGACATAACTATAGACATCTCCCATGTGGCTAGTCATCACAACCAATGGAAAATGGTACATGGGAGAGACCTATATCTTTTGGAGTAGTTGAAGGCTAGGGTCCATTGTTAAGATCAAGGACATATAAGTGTCATATATAGTAGAAGCCATTGCATAGGCACGTAGGTTGCTTAACACAGGAACACAACTAGCTGAATTATCTACAAAAGGTGATCTTAAGGCCAAGAGGGAGTGGACCTAGCATTGCTATGGGGTTGATTGTAAGGAGTATGGTGTGCTCACATTGATGAAGTAGATTTATTTCAAGATTTCAACCTATCACCTAAATCCAATGGTGAGGCCAAGTAAGGTTACTGCTTTTGCCACCCAAGCATGTGCCTCTCTAAGTAGGAAGTTCCCCATTAATCTATCACAATTTCTATACTTGGAGATTGAGAAACATTTCAAAGAAAATGAATGTGGAAGGAAGATCCTATTTTTTTTGTGCCTCATTAGAAAATTTCCAAAAGGGCAAGCATTTTTCACTACTCTAATGACACTGTTAGGTATGCTCCCTTGGCCTCATGGGTAGAAATCATGAAGGATAAGATGCCAGTGACAACTCAAGAAGAGGAGCTACCGCCACCATCACCCACTTAGGAAACACCATCAAAAACCTATGCAATCCTTAAGCATTTGCATCAAATTTGAGAATAGCTCTTAAACAAACAAAAGCAGCAAGAAAGAATGAGTGGGGCAAATCCATTTATGTATCCACCAATAATGAATCACCTTAATGAGATGGCTCAAATAGTTAGCTAGATGTAGAGGGGTGATCCCATTTTCTCTACCTAAAGAATGCAGTTGCCTTCAAGTTTGGATTCCAATGCATGAGGGGTGATAATGTTAATAGCAACACATCATCTATTTCTAGAAATCTTTGAGAATGCCTTCACTTTTTCAGTGAGGTTGGAGGAAGGAGAAGAGGCAATTGTCTTGGTGATGTAGCACCAAGGGTAGGAGACAGTGGTAGAAGTGGTTGCTAACCATGTAGCAGAAGCATTGAATGCACCTGCGACATCTGTACTAGACATATTTACACTTAAAAATATGCAGATGTTCACAAGCATGGTTAGTAAGAAATTAAACATAGCTCAACATGAAAAATTATTAGAATGACTAGTAGGAACCCTGGAAACTTACTTCAAAAATTTTTGATCTTTTGGAGAACATCACCGCAACCTAGTCAGAGTTGCTAAATGCAAGGGATTGATGTATTATTTTGTAGGGAAAATTAGAAATGGCCCAAGAGAAAAATCAATGCTTGGCCATGGAGGTTGCTAAACTTCATGCCCAACTTGTAGAATAAGCAATCCTTAGTCTAGTAGTGGCAAGAGATGAAGCTATCAAATAGCTTCAAGAATGATTTTAGAAGGTTGAGGAGGAGGTAGTGATGGCCATTTTTAAATAGTCCGTAGTTGAAGCCGAAGTGTACTCAATAAAAAAGGACTTGAATTAGATGCATTAAGGCAATGAAGAGGATGATCTGTTGCCAAGAACCTAGCTATATGAATGAATGACTACCAGGAGTTGAAAGACATAATCAGGGCATTCAACATTGAAAAAAAAATAGTTGGTTGCCTAGTTTGTCAATGCAAAGGAGTTATTTCTAGTAATTCCATGTTCTTGGGATGTGCTCATTCCAACCCACATTGGGAAAGCTACATGGATGGTGCATGATCCTAAGAGTAAGGAGGAGAAAGTGAAAGCATTTCTGGTTGCTTTTTGCCTCCCACCTGAAGTTGTAGTAGTAGTAGAACAATTGCAACCACCTCAACCATCGCCAGTGCATGAAGTTGGTGAAGGTTCCTCATAGCCTCAGGAACCATCACTGCCTGGGATAGTTTGATCTTCTCCAAAAAGCTTCACATCATCAAGAAACATGTTGTTTGATTTTTAAGATTTAAACCATGGTATTCAATTTTGTGTCTTGAACACCTTCATTTTTTGTAATGTGTTGATCCGTACACTCCATTTTTTGTCAATTCAGTCAGTTTTTTTTGTGTGAAGAAAAGTCAGTCAACAATCCCATACCTTCCCAATTTTGTAATAGAACTTGAGGATGAGTTTTCATTCATTCTTGGGGGTATGATGAGTCATGTTAAGTTGGCTACATTGATGAGGCCTCATTGACTGGGCCTCGTCAATGAGGCCTAGTCGATGCATCTTACCATGTATCAATGAGGCCCCATCGATGTAGTGTCATGCGTCAGCTATAAACATGTTTGCAGTCACATTTATGACATAAGTAGATTATAGTTGTAGCAGAGCTCTTATATTCCTTCCATTTGAAAGGTAGAATTCTTCCCTTGAGTGCCTGCAGCAGGAGTCATTGAGTGTACAGATCTTTATTCGAGCATTGTTATACCTGAATATGATAGTGTGTGTAGTAATAAAGATGAGCTTTTTGATAAACCTTGTAGCACTTTGGATAGATCGGCTATTTTATTTATGCATTTAATGTTCTCAATTATTTATTAAATATTTTTCATTAGTTATTAAATATTTTCCAGTTATTACACACATAGGCTAGATAGATTACACACATAAGTATGACTGCTTCGAGCATAACACATATTCACTTGGTAATTCTAGCAATGTTATTGCTTGGTATGCCTAGTAGCGTAGTGCTTGGTCATCGAGTAGCGAATACGTGGGTTTAGGATGTGTATGGAAAGTGGGAACAGATGCTTATGTTAGGATTAGTTAAATGATTAGTTAATTTAGATTAGTTAATCAAATTCCTTTTATCTACATTTCAAGAACCCAACTATAAAACATAAAAATGATGAAAATTGAATGTCTCAGTTACACTTAACCATACCAATGAACATCACAAGTGTAATTGGGAAGACAATGATTGACCTTAAGACTAGATTCACTTCCTAAAGGGCTAGTGCACTAGAAATGATAAAGTTCATGGAATTCATCCAGATCATGTGTGACCGCTTTGTGATTCATATGGTTGGGCATAGGGGTACATCATTGCTCATCAATAACCACTAATTAGAAAGGCACTCACTGGCTGACAACCAAAAAGAAGGCTAAACCAATAATATACATGGAACCAACTGAGAGTCTCATAATTTATCAAGTAGAAAGCATGGATCAATCGAGGCTAGTTGTTGACTACCATACAAAAGGGGTAGAAGTTGTAGCCATCATTGATTGTTCAACATCTATGGTGGCCCAGTTTCTATCACCAAGTATGGTAAATAGGTTTGGTATGTCATGTTTATTAAATTTTGATAACGAAAGACATCTAATGAATCAAGTGCACAAGGCACATACTACACAATGTTATGACCATAGGATTAGGAAGGTAAAGCTTCAATAAGAAGATAAGATTTCCTACTTAAACTCCATGCACATGCCTCAATACACAAACTATCAAACGTTATGGAAGGGGCCTTACATTAATTATAACACTTTTCCACCCAGGGCCATGAAAATATACCATCCTAATAGCCCATGTAAAAGAATTTCAATTAACACCTAGCAATGCAAGCATTTCCTTGAACCACCTAATTGGCTTATGCCATCGATCTTTTGAATCTTCTGCTTCCAACTTAGTCATGGGGGATATGGCCACTCATGCTAACATTTTACTCAATTTTTACCTTTTTTTTTGCATTGTATGTAGTATGTTTTTCATTTTCTTGAGTATTTTACGATTTTTTCTATATTTTTCTTTATTTTGAACTTTTCTTGTTTTCCCTTTATCTTTTTATTACCATCAAGACTTGGTGCCAACTACAGCTATTATTGATGGGGGTTTGAAACTTTATTGCTTACTTGATTGCAAAATGACTAGATTTCATTTTATAATTTTGAAATTTACTAATGGGGTATTGATTCTTTTCATGTCAACATGCAATGAGTCCACATCATCCATGACTCCATGCAACTCTATGGTGTTTTGTCATTTTGGAAATATGAGGTTCCTTCTTAATAAGAACTTATAACAAATTAGTAACCATGGTACTTTTCAAAATTGGGATGAATTAAGTGGATTGATAAGGGTGTGACTTTAAAGAAATTTATCACTTTTGTACTTGCCTATCATTTGAGTTACATGAGGATTTCCATGAATATCTCACCATTCCACTATAGACCAAGAAATAGAAAGCAATGTCTTTGGATGATGTGGTTTCCATTTATAATAATAATAATAATAATGGAAATTCAAAGCACACTCCTTAGACACAATAATAGGCTATAATCACTCGTTATGGGGTTGGAAAGATATGTTAACCATGCTTGAAGGCACTCCTCTAACTTAGGTCCTTTTTTAATTCATGATTTTCTTTTCTTCTTCTTTAGGAATAGTAAGTAATTTGTCGGGATGTTCTTATTTCTTGGAGAGTGGAATGGTCTAAAGTGTTGATGTGAAGTCACTGGAAGTGGATGGTCTTAATTTTGACTAAGTAAGGAAATTCTCAGGTCATAATTACTCACATCTTTTACTAGGAACTTCATGTGACCACCATGGGGAACTCCATTTCATACTCTATCTCATCCATGAATTTTCTTCATAAACCACCTCATTGCCTCTTCTCATGATTGTTTTGATTCATTCATTTAGTAAATGGTTGATATTCTTTGATGACTTCTTTTGTGATTTGGTCTTTAACGATCCAGAACCATTAATTATCCTTGAGGCCCATGAACTCCTTGGTTTAAGGGCATACAAGAGCATTAAGGGCATGAGCTTGCTATGGGGAGGATCCACTTGCATACTCCTTGGTTGGGATGGCTAAACTCCTTATTCCTTAGCCATTTTGCTATCAAAACCTTATGTTTTTCCCCATGATGCCTCTAGTTTTTACATTCCTTAATCAATAATCTTCAAAAAACTCCATTTGCCATGTATTCCAAGCCTTCTTCAACATTCCTCATTATTCTAGGCTTTTCTGGGTTCCTCTAGATTCCATTTTTATGAAAAAACTCTTTGTTTTTACTTACTCTTTATATGGAAAAATTTTGATTTTTGGCTATGTTAATGCATCCCTATCGATGTAGCTTGATGCACTGATGCATCCTGTCAATGTAGGACAAAAAGCAGATAAATAGCATCAGGAACTTAGCCATTTTTACCATTTTCTCTTAAATGCCCAAGGAGTTTTTGTAGTTTTCTAACCCTAGAGCCTTCTCAAGCTTGTATCTTGAAAAGCTCTTATCCAATTCACTTTATTCTCCAATCTTACAATTATTGGAGGTGAGCTTTATGTCATATGTTTTTGATAGAAAAGTTTTTGAAACTTTTATGACTTTCACAATGCTTAACTAATACAATAATATTAAATACCACTAGTCTACTTCAGTTAAACCTCATAAATAAGCTTTGGTAGCTATTAAAATAAAATAATATTAAAATAATCAATTCACCATAATCACAACTCAATCGAAGTGTAATTGATCAAAAGAGACAACGTATCCAAGTGTTTGAGTGACATATAAAATGCTAATCTTTGGCAATGTTGTGATTGTAGATGGTACCCAAACCAAGAGATAAGTGATTGTAGGAAGGAGGACCATTCCAACTAAGGGATAAGTGACCTAGAGGAGGAAGGGGCTAGTGGTTGCAGAAGCCCAAAGAGGAAGTAGTAAAAACACATGCAATAGGATCTCTTCATGAGGAGCCCAACATGAAGCTTGGTTGATAGATTCCCATAGTTGAGACTGAGAAATCACATTGAGATGAGGTGCTTGGGCCTAGACCAAACCTGGAAGTTACTTTGATTGAGACCAGCCTAAGGCAAATTTGCTCCAAGGAGGTTCTAAGTACAGTTCTTTAAGAACTAAAATTTGACCCTTTCTTGGACTTGACACTAGAAGAGGTCAAAACACAACTACAAACCTCTCCCATGTGACCTATCCTTACTTCCAATGGAGAATGACACGTGAGGGAAACATACCTTTTTTGGAACAATAGGTAGTCTAATGCCATAGTGAAAATAAAGAACATTAGTATGTCCTACTTTGTGGAGGCCATTGCAGAGGCCCTTAGGTTGCCAAACACTAGGGAAACCTTGGTGGAGATTTCAACACAGGCATACCCAAAAGTAAAGAAAGAATGGATCCGATAGTGTTATGGAGTGAATTGTAAGGAGTATAACGCTCATCAAGGTAGAGAGGGTGTACTTTAAAATTTTTTTCTACTACTTGAACCCAATGGTGTGGTCAAGAAAAATCACTACCTCCTCTACTCATGTGTGTACTGCTTTAGGTGGGAAATTTCCCATCAACTGTTCATAGCTCATCTTCCTAGTGATTAAGAAGAGGCTTAAAGAGAATGAGTGTGGGAGGAAGATGCTTTCCTTTTCATGCCTTATTAGAAAATTATGAAAAAGGGGAAGCATAACCCGCTATGTCAATGACACCCTTCATCATGCTTTTGTTGCCTCTTGGTAGGAGATGATGAAGGATAAGACATCCACCTAGTTGCAAAAAGAGGAGCAACCACCACCACCACCACCACCACCAACCACTCAATAAACAACATCAAAGGCTTGTGCTATCATTGAGCACATGCACAAGCTCTATGAGCAACTCCTACAACAAAAATAGGTAGCAGTAAGTGGTGGTAACCCATTAATGTATTAGCCAGTGTTGAGCCATCTCAAAGAGGTTACATGTATTGTCAACTGGCTAGAGGAGACTATGTCATTATTCACTACCCAAAGGATGTAGGTGCCTACAAGGTTAAATCCAAACACCTAGGAAGTAATGGTGTTCCTCTTAGGATAACAACAATTCCTAGAGATTTTTGGGAATGCTACCACTTTCTCGATGTGCCTAGAGAAGGATGAGGGAGGAACTATCTTAGTGATGTAGTACCAAGGGCACAAGAAAATGATAGAGGTGGTGGCTAACCATGTGATGGAAGCATTGAATGCTCCTACAACCATTGTGCTAGATATTTCTACACTTAGGGACATACAGACATTCATAGGAGAGCCTAGTGGGGGGCTTAGTGCAGCCCAACATGAGGAGGTGTTGGACCAATTGGTAGGAAATAGGCAACCACTTTTGAAGGTCTTTGATCTTCTTGAAAACATCATTGCCATCTAGTCAACACTATTGGAAGCTAGGGGTAAGCTCATCATTTCCAATGCCCGACTTGAGGTAGCTATATATGAAAATTGATGATTGGTTGTTGAGGTCATAGAGTTGAGAGCTCGACTAACTGACCCCAGCATTCTCAGCCAAGCAGTAATAAGAGATGAAGCTTTCTTATAGCTTCAAAATAGAATTCAAGAGACTAAGAACGCAAAAGAGATGGTGGTCTTCTAGTAGTTCTTAGTAGAGGCCATGACCTACAACACCAAAAAGGATTTGTCAGAGGTCTGCAAGGAGAATATAGCTCTAACCCAAGATAATCATCACCTATGGAATGTCAAGATTCAAAAAGAACAAATGGTAGAATTTTTGTGATAGCAGTAAGAGTATCTTGCTAACGTGATCATTGACTTGAAGAGGTTGGTTGTTGAAAACTGAAATCTCTCAATAGCAGAAGTTCACACACTTAGCCAAAAATTTACCATTGAGATAGTCGCCTAGAAGAATGAGGTTCTAAAGTTTGAATGAGTGAAAAATCACTAGAGGGACCAAGTTGAGCTTCTTAAGGAAGTTAATGAGAAAAAAATTCAATTGGCCAAGACAAAGATGAATGAGGCCATCCAGAAACTCCAACAAGAAGATGATGTGTGGTAGCCCATCTTTGATTGACTCAACACATATAACAAAGTTAAAATTTGCTTGAAGGAGTTGTAGATTGAAGAGATGATAGAATATATGGATGGACAACCTCTAATATGAGAACTTGGCAATGTTGATTGCCAAAGGCCAAAGTTAGAACTAGAGAAACAAGTGGCCAGCTCTTACCTTCTATATAAAGTAGAGTTTAAGCACCACAAAGACACGAAGAAAAATAGCTAATGGTAAGCTTGAAGTTCTTAGAGCCAACTTCACAGATCAATGATCAATGGTTGAGAACCTAGACAAGAGGATGACTGATTATTAGAAACTATAAAATTCTATGAGAGTGTTCAACATCAAATGCAAACAACTCACTGCTTAGTTCATGAATGTTAAGGAGCTATTCTCTGCCAATCCTTGTCTGTGGGATGTTTCCCTACTAGCTCACATTGGTGATGTCATGTGGATTATGTATGATCCCTACACTAAGGAGGACAAGATGAAATCACTACTGGATGTTTTTTGTCTTCCATTAGAAGTAGCAGCTACAGTAGGACAACCACATCCACCTTATCCTCAACCAGCACATGCACTAGAGGAAAGGGAAGATTCTTTAGGACCTTAGGAGCCTCCATCTCTTGGGACTATTTGATCTTCTTCTTGGCTTCAGTCATCAAAAGAGGTCCGACTATCAATTTTTGTAAAGGTGTTCAATTTTTTTTCATGAGCATCCATTTTTTGTAATCATTGTCAATCCTTACACTTGGGCACTTAGCGTTAGTTTTTGAGTTAGTTAGTTAATTGATGGTTCAATACTGTTCCAAATTTTGTAAGAAGCTCAATCCTCTTTTTTTTTTTCACTTGAGGACAAGTTTTTAGTCAATTGATGAGTGGCGAGGTACCCCTACACTCAACCATATGAATACAAGCGTAGCACGCTTGATTTGGTCAAACTTCGTAGACTAAATTCCTACATGCCTCATGGAACACTTAAGGTTAACCATTTGTTGTCTTCCTAGACTTACTTGTAGTTGTCACGGTGTATGGTTAAGTAAGTTTGAGGTATATGATTTTTATAGTCTTTTATGTTTTTCTCCTATGCTATTGAGGTGAAGGGTTGAGAAACTAATTCCTACTCTAACTAATGACTAAGTCTAAATTACCTAGCGTCAGCATCCATTCCCACTTACCATACACACCCTTAATCGATGCAACCGTGGCTACCAAACGCTAATCGTTACTAGGATTATCATGCGTAACGCACATGCTCGAAGTGGTCATACTGAGGTACTTAACTAGGAGGAAAGGGTTGAGAGAATCTAATCTAGCCTAAGTGCACCGAGCGACTGATTCCTTGACTAACCATACACATCTTCGTGCATGACTACCACTGGGATTACCAAGCGCAGATCTTGAATACACCATTGGGTTACCAAGTAGTCACACTAGATGCTCGTAATCAAGTCGTACTCATTCTGTGTTTCTAGACTAAGTGCAATGAGCAACCAATTCCTTGACTATCCATACACATCCTTGAATGCTCGTAATCAAGTCGTACTCATTATGCATTACTAAGAGAGAAAGCAATAAATAAAATCCTATTCCATGCACTGCAAGGTTTATCTAGGAAGTTTGTCTTTATTGCCGTACACAACTTGTGTTTAGGTACAATGTTGCTTGAATAAAGATCCATTCACTTTAGGACTCCTACTACAGGCACATGGAAAATATTCCATCTCTGGAGTGATCAATCTACCAGAGTTTCCCTACTTCTAGCCTAGGATGGGAAAACAAGGGAGAGTTGCCTCTTATTTATAGACTTGGTGGAAAATTGCGATATCACATACGCGATATTGTAGGGAACGACACGATATCGCGGCCTATGCAATATCACGTCTCATCATACCCCCATGATTGAATGAAAACTCATCCTCAAGTTCCTTACAAAATATTGGGAAGGTATGGAATTATTGAGGGGAATGGAACTAATGGGATGACATGTGAACGGATCATCATTACAAGACTTGACAAAATTGGTGTTCATGACAACAAGGGTGAACACCTTATTACATTGACATCAGGCCTTAGTTGACAGCTAAGAAAGAGAGAGAGAGAAAGAAGTGTTGCTGCTGCCAACACCAAGATTGCACCTTTTGTTGTCCATCGGTAAGCGCACCATCAATCTTGCTCCTTGCATAGCTACTTCCAGTGCTGCTCCATTCCAAGTGGTTCCTCCAGATCCCCTCCATTGTTGTATAATTGCCATCTACACACACAACATAGTCTTATATTAGCAAGGGTAAATGAATTTCAATGTAGTTAATACCTTGCTTTGGTGAAATTTCATTGGCTAGGTTGTGGTATGGCTAATATAGATCGGGAGATATATTAATGATGAATACCAAAGGTGTAGGGGTTAGGAAGAAAATCAAAAAAATTTGGGGCTAGGAGAAAATCAAAAAAATCAGGCCCCGTACCACCATGACTAATCGCGAACCTCCAGTAGCGTTAGAATGGAGAAAGGAAAGGAGTAAGAAAGATGGATAAAAAGGGACAACTAAAACATCAGTGAAATGGATGTCAAGATGGAATGAACAAAATAAAATCAATTACAAAAATGTTATAGAAAAGAAATTAACTGGTGCACCAAATAGGAATGTTAGTGGGTCCTCCCCAAAGCAGGCTCATTCCCTTAATGCCCTGACAAACCTGCATTCAAAGAGTCCGTAGGCTCTAGGAATGTCATTTGGAACAAGAGTTAAAGTCTTAATCACAAGAATTTACTGAAAAGAAAACAATGCATCAACCCAAATATGTACACTAATGATACAACCGACAATGAGGTGAATAATGGAGAGAAGGAGGGAGAGAAGAAAATGGAATGGAATCCCAAGAATAAGGTGGTGTATAGCCTCTTGTGTGTTTTGTGATTAATGTGACTTGGTAAGTCTCATTCCAACTCTAGCCTCAAACCAACCACATCCAGTGACTTCGCATCAATACATTTGGCTGAACCATCCTCTTGAATAATAAGAATGCATCTCCAAAGAGTCACCACCATTTCGACGAAACAAAGGAGAGAATGGGAAGTGAGAAGGGCCTTAGTTAGAGGGAACACTTTTGGTTCCATAACCAGTGCTTGTAGCCCAAATTCAAAGGGGTGTGTTTTGAATTCTCACTTTTTTCTTTTCTTCTCCTTTTTTTTCTCTTTTTTTTTGTTTTTGTGTTTTGTGTTTTTATGCGTGAGAACCACACCATGTAAAGACTTTGTTACTTTTATTGCTCAAATTTTGAGAATTGGGTAACGTCGAAATGGTAAGAAAACTCAAGAAGAAAACACCCAAGCACCCAAGAGAACGGCCAACACAAATGCATCAAGTTCCCTTGAAGTCACACCCTTCTCAATCCTTGAGTCCTTCCTTAGTTTGAGAAATGCCCAGTCACCAATTCATTAAAGTTCTTATTAAAAGGGGACTGTACATTTCCAAGCCGAGAGAGACCACAGAACTTGGTGGATGGATGGATGGAGTGAACTCATTGCCTGCCATATCAAAAGAAACATACCTTAGTATCAACATTATGACTTAAAGGTAAAAACCAAGCATTAGCAATCAATATGAAAGTAGTTCATACCATCATTCCGAACACTTATTGGGTGACAAACTTATAAGATGGATCACACACACACACACAAAATGGAAAAGTATAACGATGTTGTACAACAGAAATAAGAAAAGTTAAAGAAAGTTGTAAAACAAAAATGTGTAAGACAAAAACATGTAAAACAAAAACTCGTAAAAAAAAATGTGTAAAACAAAAACATGTAAAACAAAAATGTGTAATACAAAAATCAAAAAAGAACTGAGGGTCCCATATGATTAGCATAGGTGGCCATCTCCCCCATGACTGAGTGGAAAGGGAGAGATTTGAAATAATGAGCACCTATTTGAATTTCTAGAAAGTTTCCAACTTCTCCTAATTGATGATCTTAGATTAAGGGGTGGAAGTTGGCGACGCTCATATTTCAATGTGTCTATGCCTTTGTTGTTGGCATGGGTTAGTGCCTCAATTCATTTCATGCATATTTTGTTGCTCCTTCTAGTAGCTATCAACCACGGGGTGTCTTCTACTGGTTGTGTGGTTGCTACATATAGGCATCTTTGTTTCAAAGTTTCAAGGGCACACCTGTTGCATGGAGGCATTTCCTCCATGTCATCACCCGATGAATCACTGTATGTGATGCATGGAACTTTCCTCTTTTTAATCTTTTCATAAATATTTATCTTAGAGATTTCCAAGGAAGGATCACGGATCCTAAGGCGTGCATCTACTGTACTCAACCATGCCCTTCCCATTATAATTGGGAAGTCCCCTTCGTTGTTGTTAACTTCAATCATCAGGAAATCAGTTGGGTAGGACCAACCACACATAGTGGTAATGATGTTCTCCATCAAACCCAAGGGAACGGTGATGGACTGGTCTGCCAGCTCTAATTGGATGTTGCTCTTCTTAAGTTGGGGCAGGTTCCAAGCGTGATACATCTCTCATGAAATTAAGTTGACTCTGGAACTTGAGTCAAGTAGAGCCCTATGTGGTTCATTTCTGGTGACTTGAAGGTAGATTAAGGGACTCCCAGGGTCAGTTAGTTTCTTGGGAAGGTGGCCTACCTTGATCCAGTCAGTTGCGGTATGCGTTAACATAATCATATGCGTTAAGCTCTGTTGGACTGAAGGGTACTCCAAAGTGTTCGATGGTGGAGGAGTGTACATGGGCTCAACCGCTTGTTGTTGTGAGTTTTTTTCTAGGATTTTGGTTCTAAAAAAGGGTCTTCTCTTTTTACAGTTGTCAAAACTAGTAGCGGGTTGAATATTTATAGCTCTCGCAGTGTGACGTTGCTGCGGTTGAGGAGGAAGTTCCCCTTGCATTGTTGGAGTAGGAGGTGTTATGGGAACTACTAGTGGAAGAGGTGCAGATGGATTAGGAGGATGATGTGGGTATGGAGTATCTCCTAGGGGAGAAGGAGTCCTCCTAAAGTACTCCTGAACTTGGTAGTGATGGTGGGGAGTTGTGTAACCCATAGAGTTACTCGGAGAAATCGGCTACTGCACATAATAACCATAAGGATCAGGCTGCCGGTAAGGGTACTGATGTTTCGGTGATGGCATCCCCCATGACTGTGGGTATTGCCACTACTGATGCTGTCCGATGGGTTGTGGTGGAGTTCCACTTGGATAATACATTAACGGTTGGTGGAACTGTCTTGGGTTACCTTGGGGATAAGGTAACCTTCGGGGTGTCTTCCGTTGATTAAGTCTCAAATTAAGTGCATACACCCCAGACTCCTATAGGTGTGAGATGATTGGACAACATCCCTTAAGATGGTCATAGTGGCAGATCTCACATCCACCATCATTGTCTATGTCTGAATCCACAACCACATCGGAGTTAGTAATTTTCCCCTTACCCTTGTTATGTGTAGGGCCTAAATCTCTCCTCTTTGTCTTACCTTTGTCACTACTTTGTTCTACCTTAGACTCTTCTACAATTTTTAAGACAGTTTTAATTTTAGAGTCTAAGGAACTCCATATGTCATCTACCTTAGCTGCTATTTCTATTGTTAACTTTTGAATCGAAAAGGTTTTTCTGTTCACCAACTGTTCGATTGGTGACTCATCCTCTTCATCCCAAAATTTCACTCCCTTCTTTCAAAGAGAGGGGCCACGGTTGTATTCTTTCACACTTTCCCTTTTTTGTGGCTCACCTTTTTATTTTGCTACTTGTTCCAACAAGCAATGAACTTCATGGGCTCTAAGCTGTGATAGTCTCCCTTGGGCATAAGTCCCAAGGGTTCTTCTAGTTTCATGCCTTAGCCCATCCATGATGTGGTGAAGTTGATCCTGCTATGCGTATCCATAGCCCAAGCAATGATGTAACAATGTGTAGTAGTGGGCCATGATAGCATCCAAGGGTTCATGAATACCTTGCTTCCATCCTTGGATCTGCTTACAGAAATTGGACACTCTGGAGTACATCTGATACTTATTGTTGAACAATTCTAACATCGTACTCCACCTCCTGATGGTTTCTGGTTCTAAGGACTAGTACCAGCTCTCTGCTTCCTTGGTGAGTGTCCTGGGAAATAACTTAAGCTTCTACCACTCATTCTGAATGTTTTGCAAGGCACATGGATCGTGGAATTCCTATAAATGATGTTGCGGATCTGCGTTGTATCCCCCTTCAAATTGTGGGATGTTTTTCATGTCTAAACGCCTGATCCGATTATCTTTTAAATGCCTTGTTGGGATTCTAACTACCTCTGTTATGTCAAGCATACTTTGGGTTGTGAGTAGGGGTTCATCATGATCATCTCTTTCATGATGCCTGTGATGTCTTCGTTGTTCCCTAGTTTCCCTTCGTTCATGCCCTTGTCCTCTCTGTCGACTCTTTCGTCGAGGTCTCTCATTTTTCTTACTTTTATCCTATCCTTTATGCTCTTCATGATTGCACCTTGATGTGGAAGGAGAGGATGAGTGATGTGAAGAAGGGGAAGAAGAAGGAGAACCATCGCCGTG
>MNCI01031599.1:956546-984968 GCA_015680685.1 Gnetum montanum
AGAACTTAGATCCCATGAAATTCATCGCTTGTTGAAATAAGTAGCCAAAGAAGAAGGGGAGGTATGAAAAAGGAAAAGTGTGGAAGAATATAATCGTGATCCCTCTCTTTGAAAGAAGGGAGTGAGATTTTGTGATGAAGAGGATGAGTCACCACTCGAAGAGTTGGTGAACAGAAAAACCTTGCCACTTCAAAAGCTAACAACGGAAGTAGCAGCTAAGGTAGATGAACTCTAGAGCTCCTTAGACAGTAAAATTGAAACTGTCCTAGAGATTGTAGAGGATTCTAAGGAGGAATAAAGTAGTGACAAGGACAAGAAAAAGTGGAGAGATTCAGGCCTTGCACGTGACAAGGGTAAGGGGAAAATAACTATCTCCAATGAGGTTGTGGACTCAGATATAGATGATGATGGTGAATGTGAGATCTGCCAATATGACCATCCTAAGGGATGTTGTCCAATCATCTCACATCTACAAGAGTCTGGTGTGTATGCACTCAACTCGAGACTCAACAGACGACAGCCACCTCGGAGGTTACCTTATCCTCAAGGTAATCCAAGGTAGTTCCACCAACTGCTAACGTACTATCCAAGTGGAACTCCACCACAACCCATCGGATAACATCAGTAGTGGCAATACCCACAGTCGTGAGGGATGCCACCATCGAAACTACAATACCCTTATCGGTAGCTAGACCCATATGGATACTACGTGCAACAGTCGATTTTTCCAAGTGATTCCATGGGTCACACAACTCCCCAACATTACTACCAAGTTCAAGAGTACTTTAGAAGGACTCCTTTTGCTCCAGGAGATGCTCCATATCCATGCCATCCTCCTAATCCATCCACACCTCTTCCACCTGTAGTTCCCATACCTCCTGCTCCAACAATGCAAGGGAAACTCCTTACTCAACCACAACAACGAAACACTACAAGAGCTGTAAACATTCAACCCGCTGCTAGTTCTAACAACCGTAAAAAGAGAAGACCTTTCTTCAAAACCAAAAGCCCAGACAAGCTCTCACAACAACAAGCGGTTGAGTCTATGATCACTCCTCCAACACACAAGGCTTCGAAGCTTCCTTTCATCCAACAACAGAGCTTAACGTATACGATTATGTTAACACATACCATAATCGACTGGATCAAGGTAGGCCACCTTCCTAGGAAACTATCTGACCTTAGAAGTCCCTTAATCTACCTCCAAGTCACCGGGAACGAACCACATAAGGCTCTTCTTGACTTAGGTTCTGGAGTCAACTTAATTTCACGAGAGATGTATCAAGCCTGGAACCTACCCCAACTTAAGAAGAGCAACATTCAACTAGAGCTAGTAGACCAGTCCATCACCATTTCCTTGGGATTGGTGGAGGACATCGTTACCACTATGTGTGGTTGGTCCTACCCAGCTGATTTCCTAGTGATAGAAGTTAACAACAATGAAGGGGACTTCCCAATTATAATGGGAAGGGCATGAATAAGTACAATAGATGCATGCCTAGGGATTCGTGATCTTTCCTTGGAAATATCTAAGGTAAACACTTATGGAAAGATCGAGAAGAGGAAAGTTCCATGCATCACATATAATGACTCATCGGGTGATGACATGGAGGAATGCATAACATCTCCTGCATGCAACAGGTGTGCCCTTGAAACTTTGAGACAAAGATTCCTATATGTAGCAATCACACAACAAGTAGTAGACACCCTGTGGTTGATAGCTAGTCGAAGGAGAAATTGACAAACATGCATGGAATGAACTAAGGAAACAACTCATGCCAACAATGAAGGCATAAATACATTGGAATATGAGCATCATCAACTTCCACTCCTTAATCTAAGAACATCAATTGGGAGAAGTTGGACACTTCTAAGAAATTCCAATAGACATTCATTATTTTGGATCTCTCCCTTTCCATTCAATCATGGGGGAGATGGCCACCTATGCTAATCATTTGGGGCCCTCAATTCTTTTTAAGTTTTTTTTACACGTTTTTGTTTTACACATTTTTGTTTTACACGTTTTTGTTTTACACATTTTTGTTCTACACGTTTTTATTCTACAAGTTTTTGTTTTACAAATTTCTTTAACTTTTCTTATTTTTGTTTTACATCATTGTTATACTNCTTTTAATAATAAGAACTATTAATGAATCGGTGACTAGGCATTTCTCAAACTAAGGAAGGACTCAAGGATTGAAAAGGGTGTGACTTCAAGGAAACTTGATGCTTTTGTGTTGGCCATCCTCTTGGGTGCTTGGATGCTTTCTTCTTGAGTTTTCCTACCATTTCAATGTTACCTAATTATCGGGAAGCTGAGAAAATAAAGATAACAAAGTCTTTGCATGGTGTGATTCTTATGCATAAACACATAAAAAAAGTGAGAATTCAAAGCACACCCCTTAGATGAAATAATGAATTGGGCTACAAGCATTGGTGATGAAACTAAAATAAAAATGTTCCTTCTAACTAAGGCCCTTGTCGCTTCCCATTCTCTCCTCGTTTCATCAGAATGGTGGTGGCTTGGGTGAAGGCATTCTCGTTACTTCAAGAGGATGGATTGGCTGAATGCATTAATGCGAAGTCACTGGAAGTGGTTTGTTTGAGGCCAAACTTGGAATGGGATCTGCTAAGTCACATTAATCATGCAACACACAAGGGGCTGTACACCACCTTGTTCTTGGGATTCCATTCCATTCTCTTCTCTCCATCCTTCTCGCCATTATTCACCTCATTTCCAGTTGTATCATTAGTGTATATTTTAGTTGACACATTGTTTTCTTTTTAGTAAATTCTTACGGTTAAGACTTTAACTCTTGTTCCGAATAACATTTCTAGAGCCTACAGACTCTTTGAATGTGGGTTTGTCAGGGCATTAAGGGCATGAGCCTGCTTTGGAGAGGACCCATTGACATTCCTCTTTGGTGCATTAGTTAAATTCTTTCCCCTAACATTTTTGCAATCCACTTAATTTTGTTCATTTCCATCTTGACATTCATTTCATTGATGTTTTAGTTGTCTCTTTTTCTCCATATTTCTTAGTCTTTTTCTTTTTTCATTCTATCGCTACCGGAGGTTCGCGATTAGTCATGGGGGTATAGGGCCCAATTTTTTCTATTTTCTCCTAACTCCTAAACCTTCGATAGTCACCATTATTATATCTCCAGATCCGCAATCAACCATATTACAACCTAGCCACACTGAAGCAAGGTATCAACTGCATTGAAATTCATTTACCCTTGCTAATATAAAAACTGTGTTGTATGTGAAGATGGAAATCATGCTACAACAGATTGGATTTGGAGGGAACACTTGGAATGGAGCAGTGCTGGAAGCACCTATGCAAGGAGCAAGATTGATGGCGTGCTTATGGATGGATAATGAAAGGCACAATCTTGGCGTTGGCAGTAGCAACACTTCTTTCTCTCTCTCTTTCTTAGCTGCCAAATGAAGCCTGATGTCAATGTAATAAGATGTTCACTCTTGTTTTCATGAACACCAGTTTTCTCTTGTCTTGTAATGATGATCTGTTCACATGTCATCCCATTAGTTCCATTTAAGTCAATAATCCCATACAGTCCCAATATTTTGTAAGGAACTCGAGGATGAGTTTTCATTCAGTCATGGGGCTATGATGGGATGCGATATCGCATAGGCTGCGATATCACGTATGTGATATCGCGTCCACTGTAATATCAAGTCGTCCCCCGTGATATCGTGTACATGACATCGCATTTCACCACAAAGTCTATAAATAAGAGGCGGATCTCCCTTGTTTTCTAGTCTAGATCTATCCCGTAGGGAAACTATGGTAGTTTGATCTCTCTAGAGATAGAATATTTTCCATGTGCCCATAGTAGGAGCTCCAAAGTGAATGGATCTTTATTTGAGAAAATATTGTATCTGAACACATGTTTGTGTATGGCAATAAAGATGAAATTCTTGGATAAAACTTGTAGTGCATGGAATAGGCTAAATATGATTTTATTTATTGTTATTTACTATTATTCATTTACATGATTTATTAGTAATTAAATCTCTCTCAACCCTTCTCTCCTAGTTAAGTGCCTTAGTACGACTGCTTCGAGCACGTGCATTATGCTTGGTGATCCCAGCAACGATTAGCGTTTGGTAACCAAGGTTGCATTGGTTCAGGGTGTAAACGATAAGTGGGAATGGATGCTGACTCTAGGTTAATTAAGACTTAGATAGTTAGTTAAAGTTAGTTAATTAATCTCTTCAACCCTTCACCTTATCAACATAGGAGATAAAAACAAAAAAGACATAAAAATCATATACCTCAGACTTACTTAACCATACACCATGAAAAATACAAGTAAGTATGGGAAAAAAACAAATAATTAACCTTAAGTGTTCCATGAGGCGTGTAGGCACTTAGTCTGCAGAGTTTGACCCGATCACGCGTGTTACGCTCGTATTCGTATGGTTGAGTGTAGGGGTACCTCACCACTCATCATAAAGAGTTAGTAGTTCATTAGATACAACCTTGTCCATAAATAATTTGAGTCTTAAGGTGAAAGCTTTACAATGCCATTTAATATACATAGATTTATGATTAATAGGATAACAATGTTGATAGATGGATTTTGTTGTATAATTACCTTCATCAATGCTTACCCATTGAATGTACTATTCTTTTATGCTTTCTATGCATTAATCATTCTTAGGGCTAATTGAAATGACATATTACTATATAAATATTTTTCTTTTACAACTTAAATGGAAGGCTTATTTTCATTTTCAATTTACCAAGCAAGCTTACCTAAGTATAAGATTAAGATGTGCTAATTCTTTTAGATCCCAAGTAGACCATGGGTTGCATATATTTTTTCAAGATATATTATCACAAGTTCAAGACAATTAAGTTGACTAGAGAAAATAGCAATCAACTTTTTAAAGGAAGAGGTCAGATCTACCTAGGACATGCCCTAGAATAGTAGCATAGCAAGTGCAAAGGGGGTGCTAGGATTAGGCTTTGAACTCAACACCTGTGAGTACAAAGTTATGTGAGCAAACCAATTGGCCAATGGCCTATGTTCAAATTTTTCTAAAATAGAGATAATTATTTTTGATGGTTTATATAATTGAAAAAGATATAAAGGAAAGGCAAGGCATGAACTATAAAACTGATCTTACCAACTAGAGTCTACTTGCTTAAGATAATAATTTCCCTACTAACCTTCTAACTTTTTATTACCTTTATTAACCATGTCCATCCAAAGCTCTTTTGGAATTCTTCCATTTAAGGTAGGAAAGACTAAATACTTTTTTGGTAGAGTATCTTGAATGCATTCCAAAGAAGTAAAAAAGTATCAAAGTCATGAGTAGGCATTTGAAAATTATAAATTGCATTTACATAAATTAATGATAGACTAGAAGTAGCAAAAATATCGTTAAGTGATTGTTTATTTTTATGTAATATTATAGCATCTTCTTTAACAAATAAAAACGTATCATTGACAAATTATGAATGAGTTAAAACTTGAAATATAAAGGTAGGATTAATAGAAAATTTCTAAGCTTATGAAGATAGGCACATATTCCTTTCATAGGCATAATAATAAATAAAGAGGGATGGAACTTCCTTGTGAATATTGATAACTTAGAGGGAGGGTAAGTAAGTTCTAGCTAACAATACCCAATTTTTGCATAGTTGATTTACATGGGTCCCAAACTTGAGTATGTTCACACTTGAAGGGTAGAATCCTTACACATGTTCAGAATTTGTTCCTTCAAAATGTGATTTTAAGGACACCACAACCTTTACAAGTTAACCTCTATAGCTCTACAAGGGATGTTTTCTTTCAAAAATACATCCAACTCTTAAAGGTTTAACAAGCTCTAAGCCTTTACAATCAATGTTTTCTTACAAGAAACACATCAACCCTATAGGGAAAACAACATCCATCCCCTTAGGACCTATAGCAAGAAAAAGAAATTAAGGAAGAAATAAAATAAACTTCAAATTCATTGCTTGAGGTACATAACAAAAATACAACAAATGATAGAGAGTTAAGGTTCTTAGTCTTTACAAAAATGTAGAGAATTAATTGCTAAGTTTGCTTGATGAAGGCTTTCACTATCCTTTAGGATTGAATTTCCTTTTATAGCCTCATCCTCCTCCATTTACCCATTGGAATCCTTGCAAAAACTAGAAATGGTTAGTTGAGATGTCTTTTGTGAAGCTTAAGACATCTTATTGGTTTTCCTGCCTTACAGGAGAGACGTTTTGTCTTGATATAAGATGTCTTGTCTTGACATAAGATATTTTTTCTTGACACAAGATGTCTTAGAGAAGATGTCTTCAAGAATGTCAAGACATCTTGTATGAGATGTCTTGTCTTAGAGGGAGACATCTCTTATTTTTGGGAAATGTCCTTCTAGAGACCAACCTTACTTAGTTGAAATGTCTTCTAGGTTTGAGAGATGTCTTGTTTGAAATCAAAATTCTTAGCAGAGATACCTTTTAGGATTAGGATATTTCTTCTACCTTTATGAACTTTTATCAATTTTTCATATCTTTTCCCAAACTCCATCATTCCAGATTTTCCACTCTTATTCTTTTCTTGGTCTCATTAATATCCTAAGCTTAGCATCCTAAGATGTAAAGACTTTATCAATCATAATGAATAGTTTTCCATTTTTCAAAGTTTTGACATACCAAAAGGTCAACATTATTCCCCTTTTTGGTGATGCCCAAAACTTGAAAAATGGATTACCTTAAAAGAAACTATAAGCAAAAAAAAAAAAAAAAATAATGTTTGGAAGATAAAAATAGACACCCATATAATTTTCTACTCCATAGTTTTAGGTATCAATCAAAAAGAATTTTCCTTGGAAAACTCTCCCTACATATGACTCTTTCTTTTTTTCTTTGTTATCACACCTAAAATTTCCTAGGTAAAGAGAAGAGGATGAAAGATACATTAATTGATAGGACATGGTTCTATCTCCATATCTTTATAGAGTGATGTGAGTCATCGTTCATTAAGCAGCTTGGTGAAGGCATTTGTAAGTTGATCTTCTGTCCTAATGTAGTCTAGCTTAACATGTTCAAGTTGAGTATGTTCTCTTTTGAAATGTTGCCAAATTTTAATATGCATAGTTCAAGGGTATTGGATTGTATTTTTGGTCATGTTGATAGCACTATTATTGTTACAAAATATAGGTGTGTTGTTTGATTTAATCCTAGATCCTTGAGTATTTATTTCATTTAAATAATTTGTTCACAAAAAATTCCAATTGAAATATATTATGATTTTTCCATAGAGAAGGCTGTGGAGTTTTTTTCTTGGTTGCCCAAGAGACAAGACTATTTCTTAGGAAGAAGGAGCTACCACTTGTACTTCAATGATCATCTGTACAGCTTGCCCAATTTACATCATAATATCTAGCAAGATCAAGTGTGGATTCCTTTGGATACCAAAGTCCCTAATCAGTAGTACCTTTTAAATAGTGAAAATATATTTTATAGCTTTTAAGTGTGATTTTTGATGATTAGGTTGATACCTAGCACATATACCAACACTTAGAGCAATATTAGGTCTACTAGTAGTTAGATAAAGTAGGCTACCAATCATACCTTTATAGAGTTTCTGGTTGATTAATTTACCTTGTTTATCTTTGTTGTGATTAAGATGTATAGTTATTGTTGAATTTTGGAAACAAATTTTTGGTGTATTTTGTTTGGAAAATAAAGGTTCCTTCCTTGGTTTGACGAACTTGATACAAGAAAGTTTCTTAGTTCATCCATCATGCTCATTTTAAATTCATTTTGCATAAGATTTGAAAATTTCTTACATAATTTTTCATTAGTAGCTCAAAAAATAATATCATCAATATAAATTTTTCACATCAACTCTTCCTCTTTCAATGCCATTGTCCATAACATGTTAAGAAAGTCTTTTATACCAAGCTCTAGGAGCTTTTTTGAGCTCATAGAGAGCATTTTTTTAAATTTAAAAACATAATCTTGATGGATGTGATTTGTAAACCATTCAGGTTGCTCAACATAAATTTTCTCTTGAATAGTTCCATTTAAAATTGCAATTTTGACATCGATTTGATACAATTTGATTTCTTTGATGTTGGCATAGGCTAGAAGGAGTCTGATTAATTCAAGCTTGTGTACAAGGTAAAAATTTTTATAAAAAATAATGCCTTCTTGCTAATTGTATCCTTTAGTAAGTAATCCATATTTGTTTGTAAAAATGTTCTCATTTTCATCTATATTATTCCTAAACATCCATTTTTTTCCAATGCTTATTTTGTTATTAGGTTTAGGAGTAAGTTCCAGAACATCATTTCTAATAAATTGGTTCGACTCTTCTTGCATAGTTGAAATCCAACCTTCCTCCTTTTTTGCTTCACTAAAGTTTTGAGGCTCAATTTGTGAAATATAGGTACTATAAGAACACATCTCTTTTGCTTAAATCTTAGTTTTTATCCCATCTTCCAGTTGTCCAATCACATCATTAAGTGAGTGTGATCTTTTTAGTCTATGCATTTTCTTTTGAACTTGAGCATCATCTTCATGTTCAATTTCTATTTCAGGGTCTTTTTCTATTGCTACTTAGGGTGTGCTAGAATTTTTCTTAATAGGGACTTCTTTATCATCAACTTGCACACTTGGAACAAGATCATCATTATCATCTACTTTCGTGTTTATAGTTTCCTCTCTAGTGTTAGTTCTTTTGTTGAACACTCTATATGTCCTACTAATTGTAGAGTATCCTAGGAAAATCCTTTCATTAGTTTTGGGATCAAACTTTCTTAAGGAATATTTTTTGTTTAAAATAAAGCATTAGTAAAAACATAAAAGTAACTAATTGAAATCTTTCTACTAGTCCAAAATTCATATAGAGTTTTGGTGGTGAATCTCCTTACCAAAACTTTGTTGGAGATGTAGCAAGTTGTATTGATAGCTTCAGCCCAAAAATGATATGTAATGTTTCTATCATTTAGGCTAGTTCTACCCCTTTCATTGAAAATCATATTTTTTGTTATGCTACTCCATTTTGTTGAGGAGTCATAGGAGTAGATAATTAATGATGAATTCCATTCATTTGATAGTATTCTTCAAATTTAGCATTTTTGAATTTTCCTCCATTGTCACTTCCAATCATTTTGATAGCATATCCTTTCTCATTTTGTAATTGATTACAAATTCTCATAAAATATTAAAAAGTATCATCTTTATGATATAAGAATGCAACCCATGTGAAATAAGAAAAAGCATCTATAATGGTAAGATAATATCTTTTCTTTCCTAAGCTAAGAGTTTGTGAAGGACAAACCAAGTTCATATAAAGCAATTCTAAGGAACATGAGGTAGAGATGTAATTTTTCTTACCAAATCTTATCCTTGTTTATTTCCCTTTCTAGCAAGCATCGCATGTGTTCATGGAGAAATCCTTTAGTTTGGATAGCCCTCAAACCATATCTTTAGATGCAAGGGTTCTAAGAATATTTATGTTCATGTGATCCAATTATTTATGCCAAGTATGAACCTTACTTGTATTGGTTATGAAACACTTTGATTCAAGGTTAGAAGTATTTTCTAAAATGGTAGTGTAAACATTTGCTTTTCTATTATCTTCAATAATGATTTTTCTACAGTTAGAGTCTCTTACTTTACATGAGTCTTTAGAGAAGGTAATGTCAAAGTTTAAATAGAAAAACTGACTTACCCTAAGAAGATTACGCTTGATCCCTTCATCATAGAATACTTATTTAACAAAAGATTGCTGCTTACCTTCAATAGTATCAATGCCTTTAATTTATGCTTCAGCATCATCTTCAAATGTGACTATTCCACAATTTTATCTTGAAAATTGTGTGAATTGAGATATTTGACTTGTTATGTATCTAGAACATCCATTATCAATATATTAGGTGGTCCTTTTAACAACAGGGAGAGCAACTTGAGCAAACATTCCTTTTTCAAACTTTTTCTCCTTAGGTCTCAAAAGCTTCATTTCTTGCAAGATACCTTTACTGGGCTATTTTGGAAGAGATCTAGTATAGTGTTTTAATCATAAATAAAAAAAAGATTGAATATGTCCAAATTTTCCATAGTAAAAGCATACCATTTTCCTTATTCTAGCTGAATGTTCAAACTTGGATGTTTTAATGTAGGAATAGTTTCTTTTATTACTTGGATTTCTTCCTTGTCCTTGCATAATATGTGGGATCTCCTTTTCTTTAGTAAATTCCTCAATGATGAGTTTTGCACTTGCAAGTTTCTTATTAATATGCTCAAAATATAGAGTTCGTTTATGAGCCTTAGCCTTAAGGTCTAAGTTCTCCTTTTCAAGAGTTGAAAATTTAGTATTGAGTTGAGCTAACTCTATCTCTTTGACATGCAAAGCCTTTTTTATGTTAATACATAGATTTTGAAAAGTAATTATTTTATTACAAAGCATATCATACCTTTCTTCAATAGTTCCTTCAAGTTCATTATTGATTTGATCATTGACTAGTTCTTCATGTTCCAAGGCCATTCAAAGAAGATATGACTCATGAAGATCATTTTTTCCTCTTCACTATGTTCATTATTCCAACTTGTGTAGAGATTTCTTGTTTTTCTTTCCTCTTTGATAGGCTCCCTCTTTTCTAACCTATTAGCACATACCCAATATTCTATAGAAGAAGTATCAAAATTTGAATATTTAAATTTCTTACGTCTTTCCTTACCTTTACCTTTTGATTGGTTGAAGCTTTTTTCTTTTCATGCTAAAAGCCTCTTTACTCTTTTTGATAAAAGAAATAGTTCATCATTGCTATTTTCTTCATGGTCAAATGACTTTTTCTTTTTTGTTGAGTTTTTAAGCATAATAGATTTCTCCTTATAGCACCTTCACCGATGAGATTCATCTCATATGCTATAAGTACACTTTGTAATTCTTCAAATTTAAGAATAGAGACATCTCTAATTTCTTCCATGGTAGTAATTTTGGATCTAAATTTATGCTCTAAATTTCTAATCATTTTGATAATAACATCTTTTTCAAGTAAGGTTTTTCCTATTCTTCTAATAGTAATTACTATGTCACTGGCCCTAGAGAAATAGTATTTAATTCTTTCTTCTTCTTTCATTTTCAATTTTTCATATTTACTTTCTAAAACTAAGAGTTTGGATTATTTAACTACTGAAGTTCCCTAATAAGTGGCTTCTAGAATTTCCTAAATTTCTTTAGCAATTTTGCATCTAGCTATTCTATTAAATTCAAATTTACTAATAGCACAATAAAGATAATTTTTAGCTTTGGAATCAAACATAAATTTGTTCTTATCTTCATCAGACCACTTAGCTCTTGATAGTTCAATGCCTATTGTGCTATTGATGGGCTGAGTGTATCCTTCTAGGATGGATTGCCATACTTCAAATTTCATGGATTGATAGAATCCTTGGATCCATGCCTTTCAATATGCAAAGTTGATCCCATAAAACATTGGTGGCTTGCTGTAACATGATCCCTTCATAGTTCACTCCTGAGTTATACTCATACTGAGAGTACTAGGGATTTGATATCACTTGAAGATCAAAAACTTAGAGGGAGGATGAATAAGTTCTAGCCAACAAAACACAATGTTTGCATAACTAATTTACATGGTTCCCCAACTTAAGTATATACATACTCTAAGGGTAGAATCCTTACATATCTCCAGATCTTGTTCCTTCAAAATGTGGTTTTAAGAACACCACAACCTTTACAAGTCAAACTCTATAGCTTTGCAAGGGATGTTTTCTCTTAGAAATACATCCAACCCCCAAGGTCCAACAAACTATAAGCCTTTACAATTAATGTCTTCATGCAAGAAACATATCAACCCTACAGGGTAGATTACACTTAGCCCCTCAAGGCTTACAACAAGAAAAAGAAATCAAGGAAGAAATGAACTAAATTTCAAATTCGTTGTTGAAGGCATATAACAAAAATACAACAAATGATAGAGAGTTAAGTTTCTTAGTCTTTAGCAAAATGTATACAATTGCTTGCTAAATTTTCTTGATGAAGGATTTCACTATCCTTTGAGATTGACTTTACTTTTATAGCCTTGTCATCCTCTATTTGCCTATTATAATCCCTAAAATAGCTAGAAATGGCTAGTTGAGATGTCTTTTGCAAAGCTTGAGACATCTTATTGGTTTTCTTGCCTTGCAGGAAAGACATCTTATCTTGACACAAGATGTCTTGGAGGAAACATCTTCAAGAAAGTCAATATGTCTTGTCTTATGATAAGACATTTTATCTCAGAGGTAGGCATCTCCTATTTTAGGGAGATGTCTTGCTTGAGATTAACCTTCTTCAATTGAGATGCCTTTTGGGTTTGAGAGACATCTTATCTAAAACCCATAGAGACATATTTTGGGAGATGTTTTCTACCTTCATGAACTTCTATCAATTTTTTATATATTTTCCTAGATTCCATTCTAGATTATCCACTCTTGTTCTCTTCTTGGTCTCATTATTGTGTTGAGCTTAGCGTTCTAAGACTTGGAAAGACTTTATAAAACATAATGACAAGTTCTCCATTTTTCAAAGTTTTCCATATCAAAAGGTCAGCACCTTGTTGTAACTCGTTAGTTATTTGAATATTAACTTCTTTGTATCTTTTTACAAGAAAAGAAAAATTTGATCCAATATCAAATTGTTTTAATTTTCTAATGTAGTTTGGAGGGAAACCAAATTTCTATAAAATCAATTTCATATAATTCAAATTAATTCTATGATATGCTTATCTAATATCTAGCTTAAATGCCACATACATCATTTTTTGAAGTACAACCAAACTATACTTATTGTCAAGAAAACTTATTTGTTTAGGAGCAATGATATTATCTAAAACATCTCTAATTCATAAAGATAGCAATCTAGATAAAATTTTATAAAATATAGAATAGAGATTATTGAGCATCTTTATTTTTGGGCCACAAATTTATTGAAGTTAGATTAAAATCACCAATCATATTATCATTTCTCCAATCTTCATAAACCATATCATAAATATCTTGCTAAACTATATGCTCGAAGTTCTTAAAAAAATCAATAGAAAACCCATCCATACTTGGAGATTTATTATTGGGTGTACCAAAGATAACATTTTTGATCTCTTCATTTTTAGGTCTTTTATTCAATATATTTATATCAATATATGATAGCTTTCTATCTATAGAAGAGACAATTTCCTAGGTAAGAAGAGAGTTAGGAGTTCTTGCACTTTTGGTAAAAATTAATAGCAATTTTGGAGATCTCTTTATGATTAGTTTGCAATTTTTCATGCTCATCTTCTAAGCACTTGATATGATTTGTATTATGCCTTCTCAAAGCTCAAGTATGAAAAAATATAGAGTTTTTAACCCCTTGTTTTAGGCAATTAGCCTTACCTCTTTTTGCCTATAGCATAATCTTTCTTCCTTTTACATGTCAAAATGCTATTTTCCATTCTTTTAATCATATTTTTATGGGTCCAACAGTGTAAAAAAACCTCTATATCTATATCATCAATTTGTTGAAGCAACTCCTTTGTTTTAATTGCCGGAAAATTTGTGCGGTACATAAGGCATTCCTCAAAGCTATTGGATGAGGATGACATGTCCACAAAATAGATCAGAACGACATGCCAGCCAAAGGATAAGGATGAAAAATCTGCAAAGAGATAAGGATAACATGTTAGTCAAAGGATAAACATTACTTGTAAATATCTTGGCTTGCATGCAAGAATCTTGTGAAAACCCCTATAAATAAGGTTGTCCCCTCACAAAAAGTAAGAGAGAGTGAGAAACAACTTGTGCCTAGAATCACCCCAAGTCTAGTCCATTTCCTTTGTTTATTTCCATGAGTAGTTACTAATTTTTAGTCCCAAGGATTGTCACCATAGCCATTGTTATCATTGTAGGAGTCTGGATGATCATCCATACAATTCTGTAGCTCTTTGCTGAAATTTGTGGAATTATCTTGTTGTTTTAAAGCTTGTGCTGTAGTCATGAAAAGCTGTGTTATGTGAAAATTTATGCAATAAAGCTTGGTTGGAAGGAATTTCTTTTGCTTTTATTTTACTCCTCCATTTAATGCGTCATGAGTGTTGAGTGCGCGAGGTGAGTTGAGTAACAAGTGCTGTGCAAGGAAGCTTGCTAAAGCTTTGTTGTGTTGTTTCCACATATTCATTGTCTTTCTCATTGGTTTGTATGGATTTTCAAACACTGAGAGAATTTCACGATGACTTGTGAAAAGCATTACGATTTGTCTTGGAGGATTTGGAGGATCCTCAACCCCAACATGAATCTGTTCTAAGAATGAAAGGTCCTTCAAACAAATAGATATGAAAATTTTCTATCCCTTTTATTGCTACCAGAATTTCCTTTTCAGTCGGCCAATAGTTCAGTTCATTCTTTTGGAAGGCTCTTGATGCGTATGCACATATATCTTTTTCTTCTCTTTTACTTTCGACCTTCAAAAGTACAACTATCCAAGCATCATAGCTGGCATCAGTGTTAAGGATGAAAGGTCCTTGAAACATGGGTGATAATGGTGGTAGGTTCTCACATTCTTGCTTCAACTACTCTACCTATTGGGTAGCCTTGATGTTCCATAGGAAAGGTTATTGATTTTTGCATTTTTTGATTTCTATTGTCTTATTTGAGAGCTTGGGTATGTGCCAAGACACATAATTCAAGCATCCTAGAAATCTTAGACATTGAAATTTTTTGTAGGACATGTGGCTGCATGTGAATATTTCCATCTTTGAGTGTGAATCAGAAGAATTCAATTTCTCATTTTCCAATTTGAAATTTTCTTGGGTCGGCTGACAGACCTATGCCATGCTTTTGACAGAGCTATACAAATTGCTTTAGATTCTAAACATGCTCTTCTTCCAAATTGGAGTATACCACAAAATCATCTATGTAATTCGTCACGAAATCAGAAACTTTACTGAAAATCGTATCCATCCTTCGTTGGAACTGTGCTGGGATGTTCTTCAACCCAAAAGGCATAACCATCCATTCATATAGGCCTTGTGAAGTGCTGAAAGCCATCTTATGAATATCCTTCTCTACTATTTTGATTTGATGGTATCCACTCTTGCAATCAAACTTGTTGAATATTTTCTTTTATGCTACTTTCTAGATAAGGGCTTCTCGATTTGGCAATGGCCATTTGAATTCCACTATGATTGCGTTGAGAGGAATATAATTAATAACCATTTGAGCTTTTCCTCACTTGATTTTAGCATGATTTTAGACTATAAAGCTTGCATAGGCATAATTGGACTGTGATTCTCTGATTAACCCTCTATTCAGAAACTCTTCTACTTAAATCCTTAGTTCTTCAGTGTCAATCTAATTTAGTACAATGGTTTTGCTTTGTACCAGAATGTCATGCACTATTGGAATGTATGCTTCTAGGCTATTTTTATCCCAAAACTACAGTGGATGTTCACAACAATTTCTCTTCAATTCTTCTTCTAGATGCATGAGCTGATAAGCTTCTGGTTCTTTTACATTAAATAATTTGGCTTTCATGAGCTTTTTATGACTTTGGTATTTTAGCGTGGCACTATCTTTTAGCTACTATTGCATGATGATTTCTGAGATTGATGGATTATTAGTTCTAAATGCACTTCGAATTTGTTGATGTTTGTTATGATTAAATTCTAGTGGAATCCTATTGACGACTAGTTTTTGCTTTGGCTCATTGTTAGGATTAGAACAAACCAACAAATCTAACCCTACTATGTATGATGATAATGAATCCATGAAATGAGCAGCAAGTCCTACATCAAAACCACTATCTAGAACTTGCACAAAATTGGTCTTACCAATGTATTCATCTTCGAACTGTACTAGCACATTAAAAGAAAATTGACTCAGCTGCCTTACTCCATTCATTGTGTCTAGCTTCATTGGGTTAGGATTGACAACCTAGTTTTCTAGGACATCTTTGTAGAAAAATTTTAAGGTAGCACCTGTATCTACAAATGCTTGATATTTTCTCCATTTTCTTTGTCCATCAACAGTTAGCTTGATTAGAATAATAATTATGCTATGTAGTGTCATCAAAAACTTGATTTGGTGTTGCTAATCTTGTTGCCACGATGGTATTGAACATCGCGCCATCATCAACCTGGTTTGACATCCATGATCATCTTCGAAAATTTTTGACAGTTTCTTTTGTGACTGCCTTGGAGACTTATCTTTATCATCTTCTTCCTTTTTTGAAGCTACTGCTTCTTCATGAGCTTTCTTTCCTTCCTTTTCTTTTCTTTGCCTCCAAAGTTTCTCTCCTAATTCCTTTAGGGGGTTCATGTACCCGAATTTGCATTTCTGGAGGTTTCTTTTCTTCTACAGTTGGTAATTTGATTTGATTATTCAATGTGTAGGCTTCTTGTAGCAGAGTTTCTATCCTTTGCTTTCATTGCTCTTTACAATTTTCTTTTTGAGCTTGGCACTGTAGAGATGCTTCTTCGAATGCTTTTATATGATCTTGGATTTCTTGCAATCTTACTTGGTAATCTCCTACTAATCTTTCAACATTATTTATATCACCTTATAGTTGATTTCAATTTGACTGTAGATGATTGGTCCAATTTACCAAATAATTGAGTTGACGTACCTCATCTTTTTGCTGTGCTTGTGAGTCAATAGAATGTTCTAATAGGAAACTATAATTAGCTCAAGTCGTTGGTGGATCATCTTTTGATGTGGTGGTGTGATACGATGCTCTTGGTGGTCATTTTCCTCCTAGGATTAATCTTCTTCCTCCTATAGTTCGCTGTGGTAGTTGCATCGTAAATAGTGTTCCTCTTGTATTATAACTTGAAGATTCTGGCTTGTGTTTTGATGATGACTCTCCTTCTTTGTACTTCGCTAGTGGTAGAGTTGGCAGGATGGATTCCATTGTAATGGTAGCAGATCTACCAAATTTTTGGAGCTGATACTTGGACCACTTTCCTTTTGGTTTCTCATATGTCCTAAATTTCTGGTCTTTTAGTAATGACTATATTCTTGGAAATCTTTGCACATATCTTGGCACATGTATGCTTTTGCCACGTGCTTTGAGGTGCTTACTTCCTTAGGGGAACTGTACCACCCATTTGAGCTTATGATTCATTAAAATAGTATTAGATAGTTGAAATGTTCCCCTAGCACCAATTGCAACATAGACAGAACCAAGAAATAATTGAACACCATGTATTTCTATAGAAATCAGTAATGCAGATGTGATAAAATCATCCTCTAATGCAAGTTGGTAATTTGGTTGAACAGTACATAAAGCATCAGCATTTAGTATCCCATGCTTCTTTGGGGTCTGCATCTAGGTTGGCTCCTATCACTCGAATGTCAAGCAATGTAACCATATACTTGGCTCCTATGTCATAATTGAACTTAGGACTGACAATGATGTCGATTTGACCTAAATGGACATAGTTATATCCTTCGTCTTTCCATTTAGATACTTTAGCTTCAATAAAAATGGGTAGAAAGATTGGTCTAATGCCATGACCTTTGATGTCTAACAAGGCTTCCAATTGCTTGATAGAGGTGGACATTTGGGTGGAAAGTATACTCACAAACTTATAAATGGCATCTTTAGGAACATCCAGGAAATTTATACTACTATCTCCTGAGACAAAGACTTCTTACTCAATAAAGCTTCATGAAATGGCAGGATTGAATTTTTCTCCTTTGATAAGTCTTCACCTTCTTCTATTTGCTCTTTTTTTTCAGGTTCACATTGTTGGAACGTAACATAAAGGCTCAATTTCTTCTTTGTTGATTTTCTCCGATATTTGGATCTAGATGTGGATCTTGATTATTATTTGACGGTCCTGGGTTTGGCATCTACACTTCATCTACCTCTTGGTCTCCATACATTATTAGTTGAAGAAATTCTCTTTGAAATCTCCTATCCTCTTCTAATTAGGCTTGACTTTCCATACCTTCATCATAGAAGACTATAGAGTATTCGTCATAGATGTTCATGTAGCCTTCTTCTATAGCTTCCAACATTTGCTTGTCTTCTTCTAAAAATGGATTTTCCTTGACTTCACTTTCTGGTTTGACTTCCCATTCTGGAGGATAGATATATGTGACACCATATTTGTCATATGACAGGACTCTTGTTGGACTGGAAGGACCTTCTTGAGTTAGGACGATTGGCTCCTCTTCAAATGATGTGTCGACTATTTCAAAGACCACTGTTGGTATCTTTTCTAGATTTCTGGATAGTAGAGTAGATTTTGCTACCTAAATGTTAGCTACTATTTTGATTTTCCTTATAGGCATTGGACTAACAATTGTCATTTCTTCTAACTGAGGAGTAGACGAATATGCTTCACCCATTAACCAGTAATATCTTGACATTAGGTCTTGCAACAAACTTCATTTGGATCATTCTACACCTTCCAATATACCGTTCCAATTGTATATCTCTGATGATTCTTAAACATCGCTAACTATATAGCAAGTTATAACATTTCTACTGAAATTCCTAAGAAATCAATTCTAGAAAGATAAGACAAACCACTAATTCTTGGAGATCTCACGATTGGCAATGCTTCTAGTGTAGCCTCTTGAAGTACATATGATACTTCAACCTTATTTTTAGCCCATTCTTCATTAGGCCATGGAACAATGTTCTCAAATGTGTAGGTTGGCCATGGATCACTAGAGATTTATAATTCAGGAATGATTTGATGTGCAAACAAACAACCATTTTCTTCAACCTATTGATTGACTACATCTATTACTATTGACTGAAACAAGGGATAAGGCATCATCGATTCTTCAAGATTTACCTCACGTGAAATTTTGACATCCTGGGCCAGTGGAAGATTTCCCTCCTGAACAACATCCTCCAAGACAAATCGTAATGCTTTCCATAAGCTATCATGAAATTCTCTTAGTGTTTGAAACCCCATGGTAATCGATGAGAAAGATAATGAATATGTGGAAATAAAACAACAAAGCTTTAGTAAGCTACCTTGCACAATGCTTGTTACTCGACTCACCTCGTGCACTCAACACTCATGGCGCATTTAATGGAGGAGTAAAATAGAAGCAAAGGAAATTATTTTCAACCAAGCTTTATTGTATAAATTTGCACACAACACAGCTATTCATGGCTACAGCACAAGCTTTAAAACAACAAGATAATTCCAAAAATTTGAGCAAAGAGCTATAGAATTGTATGGACGATCATCTAGACTCCTACAATGATAAAAATGGCTATGGTGACAATCCCTTGGACTAACAAGTAGTAACTACTCATGGGAATAAACAAAGGAAATGGACCAGACTTGGGGTGATGCTAAGCACAAGTTGTTTCTCACTCTCTCTTTTTGGTTTCTTTATCTGATGGCTTTAAAGGTATTGATGGTATTGATCATTTTTTCCCATCACCACTTAAAACCCATCTTTGACCTTCCTTATCCCTTACCTTCATGGATACCAAAGGCTCTATTTCATCACTTGATGTTCATCTTTTGCTTTCATCATTTGATGCCTTAAAGGGTGATGATGATTTCACTGCCTCGGCAATTGAAATTTGATTCTTGCAAAAAGCTTCCTTTGCATTGTCAATGTTCTCTATGACATTCTCTGTCAGGACATCTAGTGCAACTTTACTGTACTTTGAATCCTTTAATTTTGAGGGCAATGTAGCCTCTCTTTCATTTATAACAGTAATTTCTTTTGTGCTTTCCCCATCCTTTGTCTTCATAGATATTGCCTCTATTATCTTGCCACCTAAACCTTTCTTAGTTGAAGCTTCATTTGAACTCTGAAACCTTTCCTATACTCTCAATCCTTCCTTGATGGAAGCTTTTTCAATTTGGTTTTCCAAATTTCCTATCAATGAACATACATCCTTATCCCTGGTATTTGTTCATCCTACCTACCAAGGCACTGTAACTTCCGTATCATCTATACATGAAACCCCTCTTTGGGAGGAACCTTCACTTGTTACACTTTCACAGTAGGTAGCCTCCCTAAATTCATCCTTTTTTGTACTTAAATCACAAAAATCCCTTTCTCTATTGGACTTTTTTGTTGATGGATCCTCGATGGATTCTCCTGTTCTTTCAATGCAAACATCTTTGGCATCTTCCCCTCATATTCGTTCATTAGAACCATCCTACACGCCTATACCAGTGCTAGTGCATCCTAATCCTAAGATACCATGTTGGAGTTGAGGATCCTCCAAATCCTCCAAGATAAATAATAACACTTTTCACAAGCTATCGTGAAATTCTCTTAGTGTTTGAAAACCCATGGCAACCAATGAGAAAGATAATGGATATGTGGAACAACACAACAAAGCTTTAGCAAGTTGCCTCACACAATGCTCATTACTCGACTCACCTCGTGCACTCAACACTCATAGCGCATTAAATGGAGGAGTAAAATAGAAGCAAAAGAAATTCCTTTCAACCAAGCTTTATTGCATAAATTTTTACATAACACAGCTTTTCATGGCTACAGAAAAAGCTTTAAAACAACAGGATAATTCCAAAAATCTGAGCAAAGAGCTATAGAATTGCATGGACGATCATCCAAACTCCTACAATGATAACAATGGCTATGGTGAAAATCCCTGGGACTAACAAGTAGTAACTACTCATGATAATAAACAAAGGAAATGGATTAGACTTTGGGTAATGCTAGGCACGAGTTGTTTCTCACTCTCTCTTTTTGGTTTCTTTATCTGATGCCTTTAAAGATATTGATGGTTTTTTCCCATCACCACTTGAAACCCGTCTTTAACCTTTCGTATCCCTTACCTTCATGGATACTGAAGACTCTGTTTCATCACTTGATGTTCGTCTTTTGCTTTCATCATCTGATGCCTTAAAGGATGACGATGATTTCACTACCTCGGCAATTGAAATTTGATTCTTGCAAAAATCTTCCTTTGCATTGTCAACATTCTCTATGATATTCTCTGTCAGGACATCTGGCGCAACTTTACTATACTCTGAATCTTTTAATTTTGAGGGCACTACAACCTCTCTTTCATTTACAACGGTAATTTCTTTTTCACTTTCCCCATCCTTTGTCTTCATAAATATTGTCTTTGTTATCTTGCCACCTAAACCTTTCTTAGTTGAATCTTCATCTGAACTCTGAAACCTTTCCTGTACTCTCAATCCTTCCTTGATGGAAGCTTCTTTAGTTCAATTTTCTAGATTTCCTGTCAATGAACATACATCCTTATCCCTAGTATCTGTTTGCCTTGCTTGTCGAGGCACTGTAACTTCCCTATCATCTGCACATGAAACCCCTCTTCAGGAGGAACTTTCACCTGTTACACTTTCACAGCAGGAAGCCTCCCTAAATTCATCCTTTTTTGTACTTAAATCACAACCATCCCCTTCTCTATTGATCTTTTTGATTGACAGATCCTCGAAGGATTCTCATTTTCTTTCAATGAAAACATCTTCGGGATCTTCCCCTTCGTATTCCTTCATTAGAACCATCCTACATACCTATACTAGCGCTACCGCATCCTAATCCTAAGATACCATGTTGGGGTTGAGGATTCTCCAAATCCTCCAAGACAAATCATAATGCTTTCCACAAGTTATTGTGAAATTATCTTGGTGTTTGAAAACCCATGGTGATTGACAAGAAAGACAATGAATATGTGGAAACAACACAACAAAGCTTAGGAAGCTACCTCACACAACGCTTGTTACTCGACTCACCTCATGCACTCAACACTCATAGTGCATTAAATGGAGGAGTAAAATAAAAGCAAAGAAAAGTCCTTTTAACCAAGCTTTATTACATAAATTTGCACATAACAAAACTTTTCATGGTTACAACACAAGCTTTAAAACAATAGGATAATTCCACAAATTTGAGCAAAGATCTACAAAATTGTATGGATGATCATCTAGACTCCTAGAATGATAACAATGGCTATGGTGACAATCCATGGTACTAACTAGTAACTACTCATGGCAATAAACAAAGGAAATGGATCAAACTTAGGGTGATGCTAGGCATGAGTTGTTTCTCACTCTCTCTTCTTGCTTTCTTTATCTGATGTCTTTAAAGGTATTGATGGCATTGATGGTTTTTTCCCATCACCACTTGAAACTCGTCTTTGACCTTCCTTATCCCTTACCTTCATGGGTACCAAAGGATTTGTTTCATCACTTGATGTTCATCTTTTTCTTTCATCATCTAATGCCTTAAAGGATGACGACAATTTCATTGCCTTGGCAATTGAAATTTGATTCTTGCAAAAATATTCCTTTGCACTGTCAACGTTTTCTATGACATTCTCTATCAGGATATCTGGCACAAATTTATTGTACTCTTAATCCTTTAATTTCAAGGGCACTACAACCTCTCTTTCATTTATAACAGTAATTTCTTTTTCGCTTTCCCCATCCTTTTTCTTCATAGATATTGCCTTTGTTATCTTTCCATCTAAACCTTTCTTAGTTGAAGCTTCATTTGAACTCTGAAACCTTTCTTGTACTCTCAATCCTTCCTTGATGGAAGCTTCTTCAGTTTGATTTTCCAGATTTCCCGTCAATGAACATACATCCTTATCCTTGGTATCTGTTTGCCTTGCCTGTTGAGGCACTGTAACTTCCCTATCATCTGCACATGAAACCCCTCTTCGGGAGGAACCTTCACCTATTACACTTTCACAACAGGCAACCTCCCTAAATTCATCCTTTTTTGTACTTAAATCACAACCATCCCCTTCTCTATTGGTCTTTTCCATTGATGAATCCTCGATGGATTCTCTTGTTCTTTCAATGCAAACATCTTCAACATCTTCCCCTCATATTCCTTCATTAGAACCATCCTACACACCTATACCAGCGCTAGTACATCCTAATCTTAGGATACCATGTTGGGGTTGAGGATCCTCCAAATCCTACAAGACAAATCGTAACACTTTCCAAAAGCTATCGTGAAATTCTCTTGGTGCTTGAAAACCCATGGTGACCGATGAGAAAGACAATGAATATGTGGAAACAACACAACAAAGCTTAGGAAGCTTCCTTGCACAATGCTCATTACTCGACTCACCTCACGCACTCAACACTCAAAGTGCATTCAATGGAGGAGTAAAATAGAAGCAAAGAAAATTCCTTACAAACAAGATTTATTGCATAAATTTTCACATAAAATAGCTTTTCATGGCAATAGCACAAGCTTTAAAACCACAAGATAATTCCAAAAATCTGAGCAAAGAGCTACAAAATTTTAAGGATGATCATCCAGACTCCTAGAATGATAACAATGGCTATGGTGACAATCCTTGGGACTAACAAGTAGTAACTACTCATGGCAATAAACAAAGGAAATGGACTAGACTTTGGGTGATGCTAGGCACGAGTTGTTTCTCACTCTCTCTTGCTTTTTGCAAGGAGGGGACAACCTTATTTATAGTGATTTTTACAAGAGTCTTAGTGTGCAAGCCAAGATATTTACAACTAATGTTTATCCTTCGGCTGACATGTTATTCTTATCTCTTTGCATATGTGTTATCCTTATCCTTTGGTTGGTGTGTCGTTCTGATATCTTTTGCAGACGTGTCATCCTCATCCGATAGCTTTGAGGATTACCTTATGTACCATGCAAATTTTCCTGTGTGCCTTGACATAGTCGTTACAATCTTTAATTAATTTGGATAACTTGTTGAGGACTCCTGATGATGAAGCCTCATCCATTGATGGTTTCTTGGGTACTACTACCTCATTTTCATACCATGTCATATTTTAATACAGATTGATGCGTTGGAAGGATGTACACAGCTTGTTCTCCCATTCTTTACTTTGCAATAATTCTTGAAAGAAATTTCTAGTGGATTGGTTGGGAAATAACAGACGATGGATTAATAGAATATTATCCAAAACTTCCATGAGGGTGAGATGTTGTAGCAACCTTGGTTCTAACTGACTCCATTTGAGGTTGTTAATGACATAATTAATTATTCTAGCCATGTTGATGAAGAAGTCGAGAGTTATGTATTACTTTGAGACACTCATGGTAGAATCCTGGGGAAATAGTTGACACCATTTTAACCTATTTTCTAAATTTTGTACAGATCATGCTTTCCATTCATCTTAGTCTTGGTTCGGGTTCTGAGAATACCCTAGGAAGCTTTTATCTGATCTTTCTGGTTGTAGCATCTTACCTTGTGAAATCTTCAATTCTCTAGTTAAAGTGTTTGGAAGGTGATTTACACTACTTAGAATTTGCTCGATAGAAAACTGATACTAGGCTAATAGAAATTGCCACCATGCAAATCTTTGAAATTTAGGTGATGGCAAAATTCTTCATTGTAGCAGTGTAGCTAGGTTGCTAGAATCTATTCTTAGAATGAAAGGTCCTTGAACCAAATAGATATGAAAATTTTCTATCCCTTTTATTACTACCAAAATTTACTTTTCTAGTAGCCAATAGTTTAGTTCATTCTTTTGAAAGGCTCCTGATGCGTATGCACAAATCTCTTCTTCTTCTCTTTTACTTCTGACCTTCAAAAGTACAACTGACCAAGCATCATAGTTGGCGTTGGTGTTGAGGATGAAAGGTCCTTTAAACATTGGAGATAATGGTAGTAGGTTCTCACATTCTTGCTTCAACTGCTGTACATGTCGGGTAGCCTTGATGTTCCATTAGAAAGGTTGTTGATTTTTGCATTTTCTGATTTCTGTTGTCTTATTTGAGAGCTTGGGTATGTGTTGAGACACATAATTCAAGCATCCTAAAAATCTTGGACATTGCTCTTTGTCAATCAATTGATCTGGAAACATTAAAATTCTCTGTAGAACATGTGGCTACATGTGAATCTTTACATCTTTGAGTGTGACTCCCTAGAATTCAATTTCTTATTTTCCAATCTAAAATTTTCTTGGGTCGCTAACAAACCTATGCCATGTTTCTGACAGAGTTGTCCAAATTTCTTTAGATGTTGAACATGCTCTTCTTCAGAATTGGAATATACCACAAAATCATTCATGTAATTTGCCACAAAATCAGAAACTTTACCAAAAATTGTATGCATTTTTCGTTGGAACTGTGTTAGGCGATTCTTCAACCCAAAAGGCATAACCATCCATTCATTTAGGCCTTGTGGAGTGCTGAAAGCCATCTTATGAATATCTTTCTCTACTATTTTGATTTTATGGTATCCACTCTTGCAATCAAACTTGCTAAATATTTTCTTTTATGCTACTTTCTAGATAAGGGCTTCTCGATTTGGCAATGGCCATTTGACTTCCATTGTGACTGTGTTGAGAGGAATATAATTAATAACCATTTGAGCTTTTCCTCTCTTGACTTTGGCATGATTTTAGACTATAAAGCTTGCATAGGCATAATTGGACTGTGATTCTCTGATTAACCCTCTATTCAGAAAATCTTCTACTTGAATCCTTAGTTCTTCAGTGTCAATATGATTTAGTACAATGGTTTTGCTTTGTACCAGAATGTCATGCACTATTGGAATGTATGCTTCTAAGCTATCTTTATTCCAAAACTATAGTGGGTGTTCACAAAAATTTCTCTTCAATTCTTCTTCTAGATGCATGAGCTGATAAGCTTTTGGTTCTTTTACATCAAATAATTTGGCTTTCATGAGCTTTTTATGACTTTGGTATTTCAGCTTGGCAATATCTTCTAGTTTCTATTGCATGATGATTTCTGAGATTGATGGATTATCAGTTCTAAATGCACTTCAGATTTGTTGATGCTTGTTATGATTAAATTCTGGTGAAATCCTATTGATGACTAGTTTTTGCTTTGGCTCATCATTAGGATTAGAACAAACCAACAAATCTAACCCTACTGTGTATGATGATAATGAATCCATGAAATGAGCACCAAGTCCTACATCAAAACCACTATCTGGAACTTGCACAAAATTGGTCTTACCAATGTATTCATCTTCAAACTGTACTGGCACATCAAAAGAAAATTGACTCAGTTGCCTTCATTCATTGTGTCTAGCTTCATTGGGTTAGGATTAACAACCCAATTTTCTAGGATGTCTTTGTAACAAAAGTTTAAGGTGGCACTTGTATCTACAAATGCTTGATATTTTCTCCATTTTCTTTGTCCATCAACAACTAGCTTGATTGGAATAATAATTACGCTATGTAGTGTCATCAAAAACTTGATTTGGTGTTGCTACTCTTGTTGCCACGGTGGTATTGAACATCGCGCCATCATCAACCTGGTTTGGCATCCATGATCATCTTCAAAAATTTTTGACAGTTTCTTTCATGACTGCCTTGGAGAATTATCTTTATCATCTTCTTCCTTTTTTGAAGTTTCTGCTTCTGCATGAGCTTTCTTTCCTTTCTTTTCTTTTCTTTGCCTCCAAATTTTCTCTCCTAATTTATTTAGGGGTTCTGTTGGCACATTTTGGCCATTTCATGAAACAGGTGGACTTATTTGCAAATGGTGAGATATAAAATTCTAATGAACTGAAACTGTTTAAGGAGGATTATGCTCTTTCCCGTGAAGAATTCTGCAACAGTTAACTGACCATGAGGTTGGAATGGCATATGTTAGATATTATAGCTACATTTACAGGGAATTATCCATCTTGGTGTCATGAGCAGAAATTGTAGCGTAAATTTTGAATGATTAATTTCATGACTTGCTCAAGAATCATAATCTGGTGGTTCTCAAGTTGCCTCACTGGAATGTATCTGTAGAACAAGAAGACATAAAAGGATTCATTTGAGAGTGTGATCGCATCACCCTCTAGCATCCTGGAAGGGTTTGGGGCCTAATATTCTTCTTTAGGATCAATGTATATTTTTGGATTTACTTGAGGCATTCTAGCTATGAAAAATGTAAAATTTGTCACCGGGTTCCTGGCTAGGCACACTCTCTTGGAAGGACCCACCACGTTAGATATCAGCAATGACGTCGACAATACAAAATGATTGTATGATTTGGCGTTCTCTTGCAAGAGAATAAGCGAATAATTGGGACCTTGGCATTCACAACACACTCACCAAGATGAATCAAATTACGGAGGTGTACCTAGGCACCACCGTCCAACACGCCATCATCACGATGCCCCCATACTTCAACGACTCGTAGCACCAGGCCACCAAAGATGTCAGCGCCATCGTTGGCCTCAACGTCATGCACATCATCAACGAACCGACGATGGCGGTAATCGCGTATGGGCTAGATAAGAAGGCTTTGGGCCAGTCCAAGGTGGAGTGCAATGTGCTCAGCTTCGACCTCAGTGGTGGCACCTTCGATGTCTCCATTCTGAGCATCGAGGAGGGCATCTTCAAGGCCACGGTTGGCGACACGCATTTGGGCGATGAGGACTTGGACAACCACTTGGTGAACCACTTCATGCATGAGTTCAAGCACAAGCACAAGAAAGACATCTCCACCAACATGTGTGCCTTGCGTCAGTTTTGCATCACCTACAAGCACACCAAGCGCACGTTGTCGTCGTCGGCATAGAAGATCATGGAGATCGACTTCCTTTTCAAAGGCATCGACTTGTACTCAACCATCACACGCGCGCGGTTGGAGGAGTTGTGCATGGATCTATTCCGTAAGTGCATGGATCTCGTCAAAAAGTGTCTCCATAACGCCAACATGGACAAGGCCTCCATCAACGACATCGTGCTCATGGATAGTTCTATGCGGATCTCGAAGGTCCAGCAGCTACTTCAAGACTTTTTCAATGGCAAGGAGCTCTGCAAGAGCATCAACCTCGATGAGGCCATTACCTACGGTGCAGCTGTATAGGCCGCCATTCTCTCCAGCGAGTCCAACAACAAGGTCCAGGACCTGCTCCTCCTCGACGTGACTTCACTGTCCCTGGGCATCAAGACAGCGGGCGTTAAAAACAACATCACCATCATCAACGACAAAGTGCGGCTGATCAAGGACGAGATTGAGCACATGGTCTGAGGCGAAGGTAGGACAAGGCAAGGCGGGACAACGTAACAACAAAGGTTACAACAATTGCAATTTTTTACGGAACACACGGAAACATTACTGAACATAGTGGCAGAGCCTTCTTTTGCGATGGCAGTTGATATACGGTTTTGGCAGGGTGGAATAATTTGAAACTATTTGCCAACAGTTCCAGGCCTAACGCCTTCACATTCGGCCTTCACATTTGGAGACATTCTAACGGTGCCAAGAAGCCAGTAGCAAATTTTATGCATTTAAAATACAAATTTACAAGGATCATCTTTCTTCATTAACCATACAGCTACTAACACCAACATCTACACTAAGGTGGATGCTAAATTACTTTCATGAGAATTACTAGGGCTTAATGACATTTAGTAATTAAAATCCTAAATAAAATATGACAATTATATGAAGCTTTATAATATGGAAATCTTGGATTTATTTTTTTAAAAATTATTATATAGGTT
>MNCI01031599.1:985480-1024373 GCA_015680685.1 Gnetum montanum
AAAATCTTTGGTATTTTGATAGGACTAGAATAGCTTCGTTTATCTTTAAAGTGAATCTCTGTGGTTTTTCAATCAGAAATTGTCAATTCTTTTGAAGGTTTTGTTGAATGCAATTGTTGACATCCATTATCTAGCCAAAATGGAGTCTCGTACGTGATAGTTTATGTAGCAATTTTTTGGTAGCATAGTAGGATTGTCTTAAAGAAATTGCTTATTTGAGCCTTTGAAGTTTGAACAATTCGTAGTTATTGAATTTTGGATAGCTTTATTGCGAAGTGTTTACTCATATCATTTTATCTTGTTTAAACATTTGATGTCTTAACACAAATCTGCTTTCTTTTCTGTCTATTTCCATTGAATCTTGCTCTATTTCTAGTTTTCTTGTGGAACTATCTCTTTCTCTGGGGAAAATTAGAAGTAGATTCGCAGAGTTATGCTCAAATGTCTTTGCAAAACTTTATTTGTTACAAATAGGTATTATAAGGACCGCATAGACTAGGCAATTGAATAGAATAAGAACTCTCAACAACTTACAGTACTTGGCAAAGTTGGCTGAATCTCTTAAAGATAAGTCATTTGTAGTTTGCACACAATGCAATCTTTTCATTTTTCACAACCGCACACTGCAACAGCACACACACATACTCACATTAACTACTGAGTCTATTTGGAGGTATCTGGGCCTTGGTATTGCCAGAGACCAGCAAGCACCTAAATCCTGTTCGAGGACACTCGTTGGCGATCGCGTCCCAAACGGTTGCCAACAGGTTCACGTACCCAACTTTGCATTTCTAGAGGTTTCTTTTCTTCTATAGTTGGTAGTTTGATTTGATTATACAATGTGTAGGCTTCTTGTAGCAAAGCTGCTATCCTTTACTTTTGTTGCTCTTTACCATTTTCTTTTTGAGCTTGGCACTATAGAGACGCTTCTTCGAATGCTTTTATATGATCTTGGATTTCTTGCAATCTTACTTGGTAATCTCCTACTAATCTTTCAACATTATTTATATCACCTTCTAGTTGATTCCAATTCGACTGTAGATAATTGGTCCAATTTACCAAATATTTGAGTTGACGTACCTCATTTTCTTGTTGTGCTTGTGAGTCAATAGAATGTTCTGATAGGGAACTACAATTAGCTCAAGTCATTGGTAGATCATCTTTCGATGCGGTGGTGTGATATGATGCTCTTGGAGATCATTTTCCTCCTAGGATTAATCTTCTTCCTCCTACAATTCACTATGGTAATTGCATCGTAAATAGTGTTCCTCTTGTATCATAATTTGGAGATTTTGGCTTGTGTTTTGATGACGTCTCTCCTTCTTTGTACTTCGCCAATGGTAGAGTTGGCGGGATGGCTTCCATTGTAATGGTAGCAAATCTACCAAACTGCTAGAGTGGATACTTGGACCACTTTCCTTTTGGTTTCTCATATGTACTAAATTCCTGGTCTTTTAGTAATGACTGTATCCTTGGAAACCTTTGCATGTATCCTGGCACATGTATGATTTTTCCGCATGCTTTGAGGTGCTTACTTCCTTGCGGGAACTATACCCCCCATTTGAGCTTATGATTCATTAGAATAGTATTAGATAGTTGAAACGTTCCCGTAACACCAATTCCAACATAGACAGAACCAGACAATAATTAAACACCATGCATTTCTATACAAATCAGTAATGTAGATGTGATAAAATCATCTTTTAATGTAAGTTGGTAATTCAGTTGAACAGTACATAAAGCATTAGCATTTAGTTGACCATGAAATTGACAGATTTTTGTAGTATCCCATGCTTCTTTGGGGTCTGCATCTAGGCTAGCTCCTATCACTTGACTGTCAAGTAATGTAACCATATACTGTGCTCCTATGTCATAATTGAACTTAGGACTAACAATGATGTTGATTTGACCTAAATGGACATAGTTATATCCGTCTGCTTTCCATTTAGACACTTTAGCTTTAGTAAAAAAGGGTAGAAAGATTGGTCTAATGCCATGACCTTTGATGTCTAACAAGGCTTCCTATTGCTTGATAGAGGTGGACATTGGGGTAGAAAATATACTCGCAAATCTATAAATGACATCTTTAGGAACATCAGGGAAATTTATACTATTATCTCATGAGACAAAGACTTCTTACTCAATAAAGCTTCATGAAATGGCAGGATTGACTTTTGCTCCTTTGATAAGTCTTCATCTTCTTCTATCTGCTCTTTGTTTTTCAGGTTCACACTACTGGAATGTAACATAAAGGCTAGATTTCTTCTTCATTGATTTTCTCCGATATTTGGATCTGAATGTGGATCTTGATTATTATTCGACGGTCCTGGGTCTGGCATCTGCACTTCATCTACCTCTTGGTCTCCATACATTATTAGTCAAAGCAATTCTCTTCTAGATCTCTCATCCTCTTCTAATTGGGCTTGAGTTTCCGTACCTTCGTCATAGATGACTGTAGAGTATTTGTCATAGACGTTTATGTAGCCTTCTTATACAACTTCCAACATCTGCCTATCTTCTTCTAAAAATGGATTTTTTTCGACTTTGCTTTTTGGTTCGACTTCCCATTCTGGAGGATAGATATATGTGACATCATATTTGTTGTAGGACTAGACTCTTGTTGGACTAGAAGGACTTGCTTGAGTTAGGACGATGGGCTCCTCTTCAGATGATGTGTTGACTATTTCAAAGACCATTGTTGGTATCTTTTCTAGATTTTTGGATGGTAGAGTAGATTCTGCTACCTGAATGTCAGCTACTATTTTGATTTTCCTTAGAGGCATTGGACTAATAATTGCCATTTCTTCTGACTAAGGAGTAGATGAATATGCTTCACCCATTAACCAGTAATATCTTGACATTAGGTCTTGATGATGGACTTCATCTGGGTCATTTCACACCTTCCAATACACCATTCCAATTGTATATCTCTGATGATTCTTAAATGTGGCTAATTGTATAGCAAGTGACAACATTTCTACTAAAATTCCTAAGAAATCAATTCTAGAAAGATAAGAAAAACCACTAATTCTTGGAGATCTCACGATCGGCAATGCTTCTGGTGTAGCCTCTTGAAGTACATCTGATACTTCAACCTTGTTTTCAGTGCATTCTTCATTAGGTGATGGAACAATGTTCTCAAATCTGTAGGTTGTCCATGGATCACAGGACATTTCTAATTCAGGAATGATTTGATGTGCAAACAAACAACCATTTTCTTCAACCTCTTGATTAACTGGGTCTATTACTACTGACTGAAACAAAGGATAAGGCATCATTTGATTCTTCAAGATTTACCTCACATGAAATTTTGACATCCTGGGCCTGTGGAAGATTGCCCTTCTGAACGACATCTACTACTTCTGGTACATTATTTAGATTAATTTGATTAGCTTCAAATGCTGGTTGTTGAACAGTCTCTTGGGGTTGGTCTTGATTTCTGTCCTGGGCTCTGATACCATGTTTTCTATCAGTTTTAGTGGCTGACATCTTATTGGTTTTCTTGCCTTGTAGGGAAGACGTCTTATCTTGACACAAGATGTCTTGGAGGAAACATCTTCAAGAAAGTCAATATGTCTTGTCTTATGATAAGACATTTTATCTCAGAGGTAGACATCTCCTATTTTAGGGAGATGTCTTGCTAGAGATTAACCTTCTTCAATTGAGATGCCTTTTGGGTTTGAGAGACATCTTATCTAAAACCCATACAGACATCTTTTGGGAGATGTTTTCTACCTTTATGAACTTCTATCAATTTTTTATATCTTTTCCCAAACTCCATCATTCTAGATTATCCACTCTTGTTCTCTTCTTGGTCTCATTATTGTCTTGAGCTTAGCATTCTAAGACTTGGAAAGACTTTATAAAACATAATGACAAGTTCTCCATTTTTCAAAGGTTGCCATACCAAAAGGTTAGCACCTTGTTGTAACCCATTAGTTATTTGAATATTAACTTCTTTGTATCTTTTTACAAGAATAGCAAAATTTGATCCAATATCAAATTTTTTTAATTTTCTAATGTAGTTTGGAGGGAAACCAAATTTCTATAAAATCAATTTCATACAATTCAAATTAATTCTATGATATGCTTATCTAATATCTAGCTTAAATGCCACATACATCATTTTTTGAAGTACAACCAAACTATACTTGTTGTGAAGAAAACTTATTTGTTTAGGAGCAATGATATTATCTAAAAAATCTCTAATTCATAAAGATAGCAATCTAGATAAAATCTTATAAAATATAAAATAGAGATTATTGAGCATCTTTATTTTGGGCCACAAATTTATTGAAGTTAGATTAAAATCACCAATCATATTATCATTTCTCCAATCTTCATAAACCATATCATAAACATCTTGCTAAACTATATGCCCGAAGTTCTTAAAAAAATCAATAGGAAACCCATTCATACTTGGAGATTTATTAATGGGTGTACCAAAGATAACATTTTTGATCTCTTCATTTTTAAGTCTTTTATTCAATATATTTATATCAATATATGATAGCTTTCTATCTATAGAAGAGACAATTTCCTGGGCAAGAAGAGAGTTAGGAGTTCTTGCACTTTTGGTAAAAATCAATAGCAATTTTGGAGATCTCTTTATGATTAGTTTGCAATTGTCCATGTAAGCACTTGATATGATTTGTATTATGCGTTCTCGAAGCTCAAGTATGAAAAAATCTGGAGTTTTTATCCCCTTGTTTTAGGCAATTAGCCTTACCTCTTTCTGCCTATAGTATAATCTTTCTTCCTTTTAGATGTCAAAATGCTGTTGTCCATGCTTTTAATTATCTTTTTATGGGTCCAACGGTGTAAAAAAACCTCTATCTAGATCATCAATTTGTTGAAGCAACTCCTTTGTTTTAATTGCCATTGAAAAGATTCTGTAATTTTTTTTCACAAGATAATCCTTTATCTATGGTATTTAAGTTTTTGCCATAGAAATACGAAATTGCCTAGAATCTTCCACTTTCTTTACCCAAACATTCTTCTTGCACTAAATTTTGAATTTGTTTATTATGCAATTAACAATTTTGAGTCCTTTAGAAAGGCTATCGTTATCGCTCCCTTCGGTAATTCAATGATGGTTTTAAACTCTCACGTATATTTATTTTGTGATTTTGTTTCCTAATTTTCAAGGGAGAAGACGAGCAAAACAGCAGGATTGTTACTCTTCAAGCTACCGGATTCTTGTTACTCTGCTTTTTCAGCGACCTGTGGAAGAAAAATGTTTGGAGAGTCCATCCTTAAAGATCTGGGGAGCTTCCAATCTAGTAGTAAGTTGAGAAATTTCTTCGGGATTTCATAATTTACCGATAAACAAGAGCAGCGGCGATGGCATGAATTGCAGCAACTCGGGATCAATAAAAAAAGAAAGAAAGAAAGAGAACTATTCTAAAATACAGTACAACACACCCTAATAAATAAACGATACCGAACAAACAAGTTTCATTTCCAGAAGAGAGAGAGAACAGTTTGGGCGTGATGCAGGGTGCACGTCATGGATTTTTTCTCCGCGTCGATGCCATAAAGAAGCTGGCGATGAAGGCAGGTAGCCACGACGACACGGTAATTTCAATCTAACCATGCAAAACCGCGCGGCTGGCCCAGCAACCAACGAACGAACGAACGAACCGCCCACAGCAAATGAAAGCGCACAAAAAAACAACAGACAAATCCCAAGTTGGCCAACCTCCCTAATCACTCACTCCCTCCCAATCATGCAACGTCACCTGCAAAACCCAAACTTAGAAACCACATTTACTGCCATGGCCACCTCCCACCAACCCAAGCAGCACACCTCTCTCCATATAAACCTATGCGTCGGAGATTCGCGATTCCCTGTAAATTTTGACGAACTGTTAGCGTCGGATTCGGAAACGCGTACAGAAGCGCAGTGGGCACGTATTTCATAATTTCCAATGAAATTTTGTCTCGTATTGCCTTTTTAATTCTTGCGATGTCTACATTTTGCATTAAAATCTTACATATCTTCTCCTGTTCTGAATCATACCAAAAATTTCATTTCATTGTTAAGTGGCAAGCAAGCAATCATCGGCAGACGGACCACAGAGTACGAATAAATAAACAAACACACGGAAATCACGAAAGGGCTACTATGGTAACCGATGGCCGAAGGGGCAAGTATGGGTCATACGGAAAGTTTTGGACGGGGCGTGCGAGGAAAACATTGCATTTGCATGGATTCGCCTGGCTTTGGCAGCGTCAAAGGTTCCGCCATGACTCACACATTCTGGCGTGTTTATTGTTCATTGGTGGTTTTTGCTCTTTTCCTCATATCTCTGCTTAGAAAAGAAAAAACAAAACAGGATCATCGTCATGGGTCATGAGTCATGAACATGATGACGGATGGATACTTGTTCAACTTTTTCAAAAATCTGTTGGCTTATAAAGCAAAGAAGCCCACCAGCACATCACATGGACAATGGCCATATGCAAGCTCATGGTGCTCTGTTTTTACTTTCCCCTTCATCATGACTAGCGCCCATTTTCCAGCGTCTGAAAGGTTTTCAATCATTATAGGTGAGATGAGTTACTGGGCTGTGCCTAGTTTAGTTAAATTTTGTATTCTTATAATACGGTCATCTTCAACGTGGCCCTACTCACAGGTAGTCCTTACGGTGCTACTCACAGGTAGTCTTGAACAAAAGTAATAGCAGACCTGATTTGTTATAAATTTGGTTGAAGCTTGAGGCTTAATTTCATTTTTGGAAATATTGGATTGAGTAACAAAAGGATTTCATTTTATTGCTGTCATTTTGGTTGTTGCAGAATTTATATGTTTGGCCAGACTCCTGAGTAAGGAAATGGATTCAGTGCCCTCCATACCTTTGCAAATTTTCTTGTTTCAATTTAATGGTGAAATTGCAATCTTCTATGCAATTTTTAAGCATTAACAATATTTTGGATTTACATTGTACTTGTTCTATGTTTTACAATGTATTTTTATGATATATGGGGTTATTTTTTTAAAGAAACTAATGTATTTAAATTCTCTATCACGTCCCTGCTACGAACCCATACCCACTTTTTCTTGAGGCACACGTACCCAAACACGTTTAGAATCACGAATCCTCGATTCCTCGCTTCCACGAATCAGATTCTTTTGATGCATAGATATAAACCCATCCCACACTCAACCCAACCAACGAACAAACAAAAACAGTGTTGGAACAAAAGAAAAGGGGAAAAGGAAAGAAAAAAGAAAGAAAGAAAGAAAAGGAAAAAAGTGGATATGGAGCAGAAGAAAAAGAAGAATAGTAGTAGCAAGGTGAAGGTGGAGAAAGGTGCAGACGCTATGGAGAAGGCATTAGAGGTGGTGGAGTCTTATGGGATCCCCGCGGGGATCCTGTCCCTGCCCACCGACTCCGTGGAGGAGGCCGGCATGGATGAGGAGAGCGGCCAAGTTTGGATTCAGCAGAAGTGTGAGAGCCGGCACTATTTCCGCAAGGCAGACAAACATGTGATATATGCTCCCTCCATTAGCTGCACCATGGAATCAGGGCGCATGAAGAACATGAAAGGAGTCAAGGCCAAAGATATGATGCTGTGGGTGCCTGTCAACGAAATCCAGATCGACCCCTATCATCCTTCCAAGATCCACTTCCGTAGCTTTGCTGGCCTCTCCAGGACCTTCCCTGTTGAGTATTATGCCCGTGGTGCTTGATCCCATCTTTCTTCTGTCTGTCTATTTAATAATGATGCCTCATTGCTTTCTTCTCATCATCATCATAGCAGTAGTATTTATCCTTTTTCTTAATTTGGATATATATATATATCCAGAGTCTATATATATGACTTTCTCCTTTGGCTTCTGGCTCCAGAGTCTACAATAAATATGGTTTGAGTTTCATATGTCCTCAATTTCGTGTCTGTTGAACAACAGACCATGCTTACATGCATGAATGGAATTCTCATGTGTTCTTCCATTAGTCTCTGTCTTCCAGTTGGCTTTACAATAATTTTATAATAAAAGCTTCTATGTGGGTTTAATGTCGTTTTGATATAGCGTGCATTGCATGTTCTCGTATATTTTACTTTGCATTCAAAGGATTTACAACTCTGGCGTATTTGCATCATCGTAAGCAGAAGGGAAAGTATTAGTATTCGGTGTTCTGAAAAACTTTCAGATGTGTAGTTTTGTTTAATGTTTATCGTAACGTACAGGTGAGGTAGGAAGTATAAGGCACTGATGCTGAAACATTTTGACTAACTGGGTTTTCCCTCTTCCTCTTAATCTATAATTCTAGATCACGTACAATATTAATTGGAAAACTGTTGCTCTAGTATTAAATACTTAATTGATAACAAGTGGCTTGTGCTCTAGTATTCAGTAAATATTCGTTGAAAGCATCAACCTATTTAAAACACTGTAACAATATCAAGATCAGCAATGCTCAATTAGAAAAATTCTTATCATTGTAAAAATTCTGGAAAGTCAGATGCCAGAATAATAGGCTTCATAGTTCATCCGTTTTTTATTTTATTTTAATTAAACAGTTCACAACGGTTATAAAATGGATATACTGTGAACAGGGCGAAACTTGCTTTTGTGTATGATTATGGTCTGTAGTAAACAGTTGAGAGCAAAGTAATGATCATTATTATGATGGTACCTTGATCCCACTGTAACAGGATGGACACTAGGAGCGCCATGAAAAACTGTGCTTGGAGTCTCATGCATCCTTGCAGATCCCACCTGGATCATGTTCAACCTCCCTCTGCATCCCAACAGCAGCTGCAGAATCTGTAAATACTGACTATACATGCATCTTTTAATAATTGATTAAAATTCCATAAAGAATTTTAACTATTTGATAATGTTCTTTTAGATCTTTTTATAGTGATCCTGCTATCACTTTTTTACCTTTAATATTGTAACTCTATGGAAAATTCTAAATTACTCCCAACTTCTTCTACCAGTGCTAAAATTTCTATTTTTGTAATCAATGAAAAATTTTTGTAACTTGTAACTTTATGCATGAAATGCTTTGTTAGTATAATATTTTGAAGTTGTGTCTTTGATTTTGTGATAAGAAAGTTAAATTTTTGTACAAGCTCATTATCATATTACGTTCATTGTTATCTTTTTATTTTTATCTCTATTTTGAATTTTTCTTGTTTCTAAATATTCAGTTCTAGAAAATTATCACTTTTCTTGTTTCTAAATATTCAGTTCTAGAAAATTATCACTGAAATTTTAACATCAAATGAGAATAGAAGACTATGTAATACATGATTCAAATTCTTGCAAAAATTTCAAATGCCATGTTTAAAGTAAAAAAGTTAATAGAAAAAATTTTAAGTTACAGAAGAAGATTGAAGTTTAGATTTTCATAGGTTCTTTACCTCTACATATAGAATTTTGGGGGCTAAATACACTCATATGAACTCCTTTTTATCTCCAAAACCTTTTGGTAAGAATATAGGACTATTTGTGAACTATTTCTAATTCTTATTTCATAGTTACTAGATGTAGACTACAACTAGCATTTACTGTAGTTCAATATATGTATACTATGACTTCTTGAGTTCATGAATTATTGTATTTTACTACTACGACTATAGAACTCTACAACTTTTATTCGCCATTTTAAAGAATAGATTATAGATCCGATTTATGCTATAACTTATACTATGCCAAAGTTCTTTGTCTTGATGAGGTTTCATTCATCTCATAATGCTATTGAAAATTTTCTCATGGTTGATTTTATATGGGACCTAGTCCAATAAAAAATCCTTTGTGAGCATAACTTGGCCTTTTTATGCTCAAACCTCCATGAATCGGTTTGGCATTCACTTTGTTGTTTATGAGTTGAATTCATACCTTCTTCCTTTTTCAAGTCTCATGAGTACTTCATGGATCAACTCACAAGTTTACACTACTTACCTTTTTCAATCATATTTTCTATACTCTAGACTTCTTCTAAATATTGAATATTTACTCATGACTTCTTTCTTTAATTTTGTGCAATCTTCCACCAGTCAATTTGCACAACTTGAATTGATATATTTTGACTCTTTCTTATGACTTCTTTTGGATCTTTGAAAGGTAACTTTGGATAGGTCATGATCATTTGGTGTTTCTTCTTTCTTCTTTACTCCATGTTGTTCCATGATATAATAGTTATGATGCTCTCATTCACACTTTACAACCTTTGTGAACTCATGCATCTATTCACAAAAACTTCATGCCTTATCATATAAATCATTTTGTGAGTTAGTTTTAAAAAATTAATGATTTCCTATTTAGCTTATGATCATAATCTAACAAAAGTGCAAGACTTGATCATTCAACACAGATTGTAAAAGGTACTAACAAAGAAGGCAAAGAAGTCTTCTAGTATGTCTAATGAAGATTGGGAAAATATGGATTTTAGAATTTTAAGTAAATTTAATTGATCTTGTAAATAAGATTTTGTTCAATCATCATCATCTTCATCCTAGCTTTATCTTAACAAAATAGGCTTGACTATATAAGTTCTTTTTCACCATTCATCTCTATGAAGAGTGATAAGTGGCAAATTAACCCTATGTTCAACCATATGAATCACAAGCATTCACACATAATCAAGTTAAATTTTATGGACTTAGAAATAGTTGAAAGCCTTAGCTAACCAAGTACTAAGATGTTGATCATTGTCTTCCTAATCACCCTTATGTGGGTTCAAGTTATACGGTTATGTATGATTGAGGCATATGATTGTATTTTATTATTAGAATAATATTTAAATTATTAAAATATTAAAATATTAATTTATGTAATTTAAGCATAAAAAGTAAATGTAATATAGCCTCAGCATAGAGTATCTGTTCTTGATTTACTGTACACATCCTAAATACATGCTAATGCTATTGGGTTACCAAGTGTTTCACTGTTGAATGTACCAAGTGATTCACTGTTGGGATTATTAAGCATTAATATGTTATGCTCAAAATTGGTTGTAGTTATGTGAATTGACTTAGTGCAATGGAATAAAATATTTAACTACTTTCATGGAAAGTAAATGAATAATTAGAATAAATTGCAAAAAAGTAAATTAAAATGCTAATCTAATTACTACAATGGATGATAAAAAGCTCAATTTTATTGCCACCATACAAATGTGTTTAGGTACATCATGTACTCAAATAAAACTCTATACACTTCATTCAATCCATGCTATGGGTACTTAGAGGAAAAATTCTAACTTCCATGAAAATAAACTACAAGAGTCTAGCTACTAGAATGATCAAACGATGCTATAAATGTAGTGGATATATGCATTTATATAGGAATTTATGGAGTCAACATCAATGCATCAGTGTTGACACATCCAAGGCTACATTGATAAGGCTAGAGATTGTAGAATCAGGAGTTTCTCATACTATGGATCTATGCCTTTTTCCCATGTTGCTAAACCTGCTTCAAGAAATATAGAACAGGAACACAAGTATGGAGACCAATCGACAAAAGAGCTTTTCTTGTACAGTTTTCTTTAAAAATCTCTTGTAGACTAGAGACATTGTTTCTTGACAGCGACTACTCTCAACACATGACTAGGAATAGATTGAAATTCATATCTCTAAAGCCCTTCAATGAAGGAAAAGTAAGCTTTGGGAATAAAGGTAAAGCTGTGGTAAGGGGTCTTGGCTTAGTTAAGATTCATGATAACTTTCCTAACATCCATAATGTCTATTTTGTAGATGGTTTACACTATAAATTACTAAGTTTAGGATAGTTTTCTAGAGAAGGCTATAATATAGCTTTATGGATGAAAAATGTATTTTAGAAAATTCTTACAAAGGTTTTAAAGCTTATGTCACTCAAACAAGAAATAATTTATACTCGATTAATTAACAGCCACATTGCCTAACTCTTATCTTTGAGATGAGCATTAGTAGGTTATGACACAAAAGACTAGGACATTTAAGCTTAGGAAAAATAAAAGCCATAATCAAAGACCAAAGTGTTAGGGGTATACCATAGGTATGTTAGTTGGAAGAGGTATGTTCAGTATGCCAACATGGTAACCAAATTAAAGCTACTTTTAAATCAGTAAATTTTCATTGTAAGGATAAACTTGAATTATTCCACATGGATGTATGTGGCCCCTTTGATGTAGCTAGCTTTGATGATAGTAGATATTTTTTCCTTATTATAAATGATTATACTAAAATGTGTTAGCTTACATATATTGAAAAAAAAATTTGATGTCTTTTAATGATTTAACACATTTCAAAATATGGTTAAAATTGAAATAGGACTTAAAATAAAAGCTATTAGGATTGACAATGGAGGTGAGTTTATCTCAAATGAATTTTATGGGCTTTGTAGAAATTTAGGTATCAGGAGACAATTTTCAGCTGCAAGAACACCTGAGCAAAATGGTGTTGTAGAGTGCAAAAATAAGACTGTACTTGAAATGATTAGATTCATGATGAATGAAAAGAATGTACAAAAATGTTTATGGAGTGAGGTAGTTAGAACAATAGTATACATCATCAACAGATGCTTGGTTAGAGCTAATAATGGTAAGGCTCCCTATCAAATGTGGTATGATAAAATATCCAATATTTAATATTTAAAATTTTTGGTGTTGATTATTATATTAAGAGTTAATATAGTATTCATAAGGTTGATGGTCACTATGAAGAAGGTCTATTCATTGGTTATTCTAGTTAGTCAAAAGCCTATTGTTGTCTAAATTTGAAAACTTTAAAAATAGTTGAGACACCACATGTAAAGATTAATGAACAATTAGAGAGTACTAATAATACAGTTGAGGAAGATATGAATGTAGGAGGAGAAGAAGAAGATGATGGTGTGCTAACATCAAAACAAGTAGAAGAAATTGATGCTAAAGTAGTTGGAATAGATGAGGTAGAAACAGAACAAGAGGCTACCCCTGATGGTGATTTAAGGAGGAGAATGCATAGGTTCAAATCTATAATAGATATTCTCAGAACATCACTCAGATAGAGAACAAGAAGAAACATATCTAAAATAATAGATCATGGCCTATTAGTATGCTATCTTGCTTTTTTCATTCCACTAACAATTAGGAAAGCTTTTGAAAATGTAGACTAGAAAAATGCTATGGATGAGGAGATGAAGCAAATTGTAAAGAATAACACTTGGGAGCTTATCTCATGGCCTAAATGAGTGACTGTCATTGGAACTAAATTGGTATTTTCAAACAAGTTAAAAGAGAATGGATAAGTTACATAAAATAAGATATGATTGGTAGCAAAAGGATTTGTGTAGATACAAGGGCTAGAGTATCAAGATACGTTTGTTCTAGTTGCAAGACTAGAATCTATCATAATGTTGTTAACTTTTTCGGCTTATTAAGGATTTAAGCTCTACAAGATGGATGTAAAGCCTGCATTTTTGAATGGAGAAATAAAAGAGATGATATACATAACACAACCAAAAGGGTTTGCTAATACAGAAAAGCTAGATCATGTGTATAGGTTACAAAAGGCTCTATATGATCTAAAACAAGCTCCTAGAATATGGTATGCAAAGATAAACTCCTATCTAGTTGAAAATGAATATCTAAAAGCTCCTCTAGATAGTACACTTTACATAAAAAGAGGCAATATAAGTTTTATTATTACACACATTTATGTTGATGATATAGTGTTTGGATAAAAGAGCTCAAATTGGGGATAAAATTTGTTGTAGCTATGAAGTCAAAATTTAAGATGTCTATGATAGGAGAACTATCTCACTTTCTAGGCTTGCACATTCGACAACTTAGGGATGAAACTTTCATCTCCCAAACCAAGTATATTCGACATATGCTTAAGCATTTTGGCATGACAGAAGCCAAAATTTGTATAACTTCTTTGAGCACAAACATGCATATTTGCAAGGATGAAGCTGGAAAAAGCATTAATGTCATGTTACACACTATGCTATAGATAGCAAACTTGATATAGCTTTTGTAGCTAGTTTGATCTCTAAATATTATTCAAAACCTAAAGAATCACATCTAGTGGCAACTAAGAGTATTTTACGGTATCTAAAATGCATAGCTAGTCATGAACTATGGTATCTGAAAGTAAGTGCTTTAAATTACAACCATATATAGATGCAGATTGGTCAGGAAATAAAGATGATCGAAAATATACTAGTGGAAACTGTCATTTTCTTGGCAACAAATTGGTATCATGGCTCAACAAGAAGCAGAATTCTATAGCTTTGTCATTAGATGAAGAAGAATATGTTGTAGCCTCACATTGTTGCACACAGATCCTTTGGATGAGAGAAGTGTTAAAACTCTTTGGTATTGCCTTCTTTAACCCAATAATCATTCACTATGATAATAATGCAACTATTTATATTTCTAAAATTCTTATTTTCCATGAAGAAACTAAACACATTAAGATTAAATATCACTTTCTTAGAGATTAGGTAGAATTACAAATAGTAAAGCTATCATATATTTCTTCAAAAGAGGAGAGGATAGACAGCTTCACAAAAGTGTTAAGTAAAAAAGATTCATGTATCTAAGAACACTACTTGGTGTAACTACCTTATCTAGCCATTTATTATAAAATAATGAGCTTTCTTTCGAAGGGATTCAATAAGTTTTGCAATGCAGTGAAACAAAGTGCGTCAAGATGTAGTAGAAGAACTAGGGGCCCATGCCAAATTTGCAGAAACCTTAGAGTCATATAGAATGGACTCACACATTCCCTTATAAGGATTGTGATTAGAGGATGATTTTTTTTCTGGCTCTAAACTTGGAGGATGCAACAACTCCAAAAGATCATGAGTAAAGTACAAAGTTTCAATATCCTCCTCTATATAGCCACTCCTTATTTTAGGTAGTCTATATTCCAATGGACTTCATTTCTTATGCTCTAGGAATTCCTCTTGTTTTCACACCATAATCCTTTCTACCTCCTTACTAAATTTGTATTGAGGTTTCCATTCTTCCCTATTTTTTCTCATACTCTGTTGTTGCTTGAATGCTTGATTTCTCTCTACCTCAACTCTTCTCAACTCTACTCTAAGCTCTCTAAAATCCTCCTAGTTCATCCAAAAGCTCTTGTTGATATCCATTGTTGTGATTTGCTCTTTGTTGCTATGTGCCTATACTTATGAGATATTTTGTACTATTTCTTATGTTTTGAGATCAATTTTTTTTAATGATAGGAATAGATTTATTTCATGTTTTTTGAGTAAAAATGGGGAGAATTGATGTGTGATGTGATTGATGAGTTGTTTTATCAGAAAATATGAAGGATATTCCCCTGTTTGAGCTGTTTGTATTGTAGGATGTATTATTACTATCTTACAAGGTGTTGTGTGATTTAGTGGATGGATTTTTTCTCTATTGTGTGAGCCTCTAGCTAAATGTTATTTATTTTGGTGTTTTTTTCTTATTTTCTTTTACTAGCTTGATGTTTTTTTACTTTGTGCTTTTGAAGGTCTAATTAATCTAACTCAGATGAATTTATTTTCTTTTCCTTTGATCTTAGCTGAAATTTTTTAAGCTTGGTTGAGTATATTTTTTTTTTACATTCTAGCTTAGTTTTTTTAGTGTTTATCCGAAGATTGTTGCATATTTTAAGCGGTGCATATTTTGAGCTTAGTTGAGTCCTTTCACAAAATTGAGCCCTAGATGTTCGTAGCTTTGAGTGCCATGTCAACATTTGTATGCTATATTTTCATCTAGATGAGTTCTTTAGCTCTAGATAAGCTTCATGATATGTATCATGTCATTTATCCTTTGTGTTAAAGTGTATGTGGCTCATTAGTGTTTGGAAGTAGTATTTATAACCATATGTTTTGCTTTGCTTTGCTTGATTCACTCTAACATCTCAACGATGTGACACATTGGCAATTCATAGATGCAAAGTTTTATCTAGATGAGCACATACACATCTAGATGATTTAAAACATAACTAAATGCTTAGCTCTACCAAGTCAGCCTACTACCACATAAGCTTGTGTTTAAAGCGTGCTATGAGAGTAAAGAGAAAGCTCATGTGTCTATACTATGATGATGGGATCAGTGCTTGGGATTAACAGCTTTTGTCAAGTGTGATTTCCATCTAGATGAGTTTTCCTCATCTATATGATACTTTCACATCTACCACATCATCCCAAGGTAGAAAAGGCTCACGTGTTTAAAGGTTGTAGGTGGGGTCAACATAAGCCATGCCCATTAATTTAGCTTTCTTTCCATTCTTATTAGCTAAATTTTTAGCCTTGTATGCTTATCTAGAATTTCTTCCACTCTATTTATAGCTTCATCAACTTTTATCTAGTTGCAAATTATGAGGCCTAATTTTAAAATTAGCCTTTAAGCACATGTGCTTGATGATGTTTTTCTAGCATAGCTTGTAGAGGCAATTTCTAAATTACAAAGAAAAGATCATTTTTCCTTTACCACACTAGCCTAATGAAATGCACCTAATATAAATCAATGTTTAGAATAGCTTATTTTTAGCTCTAAATGGGCTTGCTTGGTATAATCTGCCACATCAACTTAAGAGAAAAAAGGTCTAAGCATATAGAGTAGCTTCTTTCCCTCTAGATGATCAAGCATGAATGACTCTAGCACATTAGCTCATCCTTTAAAAAGGAATTTGTAGAATCCACATGTAAAGCTAACTTTTATCTCACAAAAGCCCTCTACCATGTAAGCTTGAAGTAAAAGGTGCTTCATATATTTTTCTTGTAAAGCCAATTTTCTGCCTCACAAAGATACTCTTCCATGTTAGCTTAATAAGAATAGTGCTTCATAGAATTTTCTTGAAAACAATTTTTTCCTTTCTTACAAAAGCAATGTTTCACATAAGCTTGATGGAAAAGGCACCAAAGTAAAAATAGCCTGTAGAATTTCTTTTAAGCCTTGCAAGTGCACTCTTTCATGTAAGCTTGGAATAATAATGCTAGGAGGAATTTTTTATAAGCTTTCAAATTGCACCATGATAGCCCTAATACCATACAGATGAAGTCTTACAAAAATGCAATAAATAAAAATTCTCCATCTTTTGTTAAAAGCTCAATACCAGTTTAGTCCAAGCTAAGAAGGATAAGAACAAGGGTTCAGATTCTCATGGGCCACATCAAAGGTACCTAAGCTGATATTAAAAGAGGATGGATATATTAATTCAATTAAGCTAGAACTATTCAAGCCAAACTCCATTAATGAGAATAAGGAAGTTGTTGAAGTTAAAGAGCTGTTATTATTTGGGCTTGTGATTTTTGTGAGAGGAGCCATTTGTGCCAAAATGAAAAGAATGATTTCTTCCTCCCTACTTAGCTTTAAACACTCACCTAAAGCTCATGATAGAAGTAGTAATGGAAGCTCAAATAGGTGTGGTGATTTCTCCTCCAGCTATTGCAATGGACTGACAACGGGTAGAGCTCATTTCCTCACACAGTTCTTTAGTAGCTTAAAAATGGAAGAAGAATGGCTAGAAAGAATCAAGGCTATAAATTGAAGCCATTGGGCTTAGTTTTATGATTCTGGTTCTTAGCTTTGGTGCTTGAATTGGACTTTTCTATTGCACTTCTCTCTCTTTATTCTCTTTATTCTACTTTCCTTAGAAAGCTAATTTACTTTTGAGTCATTGTGTGAAACAAGATAGGGTATTTTCTTTTCTATTGTGCTATAAAATGTTTTTTCCTATGACTTTAAGTAAGGGGTTGAGCTCAGTCCAAAATTATAAGAGAAGCAGTGTAAATTTCGTTTTGATTAATGAAATTACTATGCCCCCTAGAGTTTGGAGAGAGTTTTATAGTGGATGTAGGCTAAAAAATCTAGTAGCTAAACCATCTTAAAAGTTTTGTGTCCATTTTCTTTTATTTGCATATATACCCCTTTTTTCTACATTGATATTATTTGGGGCTTTCCTTTGATCTTCCACTAGTATACGTTAAAGTCAATGTTTTTAGTCTCTATTTAAGTCAATTTATTTGTAAGGCCCTAATTCATCACCACTTTCTCCCAAACCATAGATCATTTATTGTGAGTAGATATAAGGATAGTGAGTAAATCCTTCACACTCCATCCCAACCATAATAGATAGATTGAAAAAAGGTGAAAATCGTATGAGCAGTAAGTTAGGCATGAAAAGGTATAACACATTTACCTTTTCAAGGTCTTATATTTCCTTTAAACATATACAAATGATTATTGTAGGAAGCATGTTTACCTTCTATAAGAGATAATGGATTCTTGTTAGTGTTATCCTTGTAATAGTCCATATTTTTTTAAGGGGGTTGCATGAAAAACAGATCTATTTATTTATTCTTCATATTTGTAATCTTGTATCAAATCAAGTTTCCCTTCAGGTAATTGGAAATGATGGGGCTTTAGGGGAATGACTAGGGTAAATCTAGGGTTGTTCACCCACTAATGCACCTGACATTGTTGATCCACCATGCAAAATCCATAGTTTCTTGGTCATGATCATGGGGGACTGTGGGGGTGGGGTTTGGGAGTGGGGGCTGTGGGGTGGGGGGTTGAGAAGGGATGGAACACCCCAAAAGTTACCCTGGTCATTTCCTAGCTAAAGCCATGGAATCTCTCATTGGTCAATTATCTTTTCACCCTCCAACTCATCACTTTTGAGTAATAAGGGCCATATGTAGGGAAAAGTACATGGGCAGTTCATTGAGAGGGGTTGATATAATCAACTTGAATTGACATAATGTTTATAAACTATTGTCTTTTTTTGGACTAAGTTATTAATGAAGATATTGGAGGTATGCTTAAGTTCATTCTTGGCATGAGTGCATAGCAAGAACACCTAGGGTAATGTAGGGGGCATTCCTATTTCCATATTCACCCTACATTACCTTGTTATTCACTATGTTATGACAAAAAATCTTGGCTACTAGAAAGTCAATGATTCTTAGCCATGAACAACCTCAACCTTGAATCCCTAGGGCCTTTGAGAAAGAATGGAATTCAGGGTCCCCTAGACTATCTAGCAGATCACCTAGGGACTTAGGGGTTGGGGGGGGGGGGGGGGGGTGGGGTTGTAGTGGGGGTGGGTGTAAACCAAGGTTTGAAAAATGTAAAAGAATTACATATCTAAAAATCCAAAATGAATACAAATTGTACATAAATGAAACTATAAACTTTACTGAATAAATAAAAAATAATTCAGAGATATGTACAAGCATTCTTGTAGGAGAGCAAGAGAGGGTTCACTTGGGTAGGGGTTTCAAGTCTATTGAAGCTGATAGAATCCACTTCACAATCTAGATGCTCAACCACTTCTAATTTTGTTGAACCTCCTTTGCTACTATTCAAGATCTGCAATGTGGATCACTATTGGGGTTGAGAAATGTGAAGGATTGAGGCTGCCAAAATGCTCAACATTGGAATTTGGGGATCCCATGAGGGCAACATTGACACTCAAGGCTCACAAATCCCAAGGGAGGTAAGAAGCATCAAAGGACTACAATGGTTCTACATTGGTAGGCCCAAAGAAGCTACATTTTTGCTAAGTAGCAAGAGCACTTGAAATGCCAAGTGTTTGGAACCTTAAAATGGTGTGGGGATTTGGTTTTTTTATAGGTTTTTGGCCATGATTTGGGCTGCAAATTACCTATAAATTATTGCAAATTTCTACCCTCTGGTGTCCAAAATCCAAGGGTGGGGGGGTTATCACATATGGAAAGTGTCATATCCCATGACCATTCCATTTACCAAAAATAGTAATAGGGATGCACCTTCCATGATGGCATTGTAGGGTTCTTATTGGAGTTGATGTAATATCAAAATCTTGGTCAAATTGGTCTTATGTTGGGGAGGAGGTGTCAACATTGGAGAGGGTGGGGGGATGAAAGATCAATGCTGGGGATGAAAGTCAAGCCCCTCTATGCTAAGTGCCATCCCTCGCTATGCTAGGGATAGGTGAGATCCATCACCCATGCATCTGCCCATGCTAGCTTTATTCTTCCATGTTGGGGGTAGGTGAGATTTACTACCTTGTAGGTGTCTCTAGCGTAGAAAAGTGTATACCTCCCATAAAACTCATCAAAGTACCCTTTTTGGCATCCAAAAAGGCATTTTAACCCTCCCAAGTCCAAATATAAACACTAGGTAATTCTTTTTACTTAGGAAATGAGGCTTTGGCCACTTATGAGGCATTTTTTAGCTCCAAAAGTATGAAATATGTGAAATTGCCTTTTATGGGTTATAATCTTCACATTTACAATGAAGTTTTACCTCAAGTTTTATGGGATGAAGTTACAAAGATTACAACATGCAAATTTGATGATGTTTCATTGGCTTCTCTTTGTTGGTTTCTGGAGGATTGACCCAATAGGTACCAACAAAGAATACAAAACACCACTACAAGTCCACCATCAACATTCCCTCTCCACACTTGATCCAGTCATGCTAAAGAGTGCTTATAATGATGGGATAAGGCTATAATGAGGAGATGACAATGAGGTTGTAAGGAAATGGTTTTGAGGATGAATAATGTATTCCATACTTATCATCATGTCTATAGCATGACACTAATATGTTTTGAAGTATTGGTTGCTCAACAAGTGCATTTGAGGACCCAATCACTTTTCTCCAATATTTTCTTGGCCATTGGACTTTGAGTTTTCATTGGCCATTCAACCTCTTAGCAATTTTCTTCCCATTTTTTTGGTAGGGTCATTATGAGGCAAAAAAAGATGAAAGTTAGAAAAATATGATAAAATAAGATAATGTCAATGTAGAAGTGAGTAAGAAAAAAGAGTAAAATACATAAATAAGGTAAAATAGACTAGGTCATAGTAACATCAAGTTTATTATAACATTGTTAGAAGTAATAATAATAATAACATTATTATTATTATTTATTTTTATTTTATTATTTAAAATCATTATATTAACAAATACTCAAATAGCAATGCCTAACAATGATGACCTTGGGATATAATCCCAAGAGCTAGTGTAGTTCAAAGAACCCTTGAACAGTAACCTAATGCATTATGAATGTTAGAAATAGCTAATGGGAACTATATAATAATACACTCTTTACTGGCCTCCCTGAGGTTCCAAACATCTTCTTTTCGAGGTCCTATTCATCTCGCTTATTGTGCATTCATAATTGTAATTATGTGAGGAATTGGCATCCCCACAAATGACATGATCTCAATCCCTCCCATTTCATTCTAAAGTATAGTGGAAGAGGTAATGAAACCAAAGGCATATCCACCAACACATGAATGCCTTATGATGGCTACTTCCTTAAAAGCTTGACTATTTTGATTCTGGGATATAGCAACACTAATTTGTTTAGATGCAAAATAGATATGTCTAACAAGTAGCATTCACTTGATAATCCACCATCCAATCTAGATAACATTAGCTCCCATTCATGAGAAAACAAAAACACCAATAAGGAATATGAAATTAATAAGGTGATGAAGCCTGACTCAAATATATCAATGCCAAGTTGATTGTATATCAGTGAGAAGAAGCCATCCCCAAAATTAATAAACCATCAAGTAATGTAAAATGTAATTGCTATTGGAAAGAGTATAACACATCCATTCATAAATTCTTTGAGGTTCAACTTCGTAGGACTTTATGAAAAGCCTCCTTGCCAAAGTTGATGATGAAGGCTTCATGGAGTTTGCATTGCCATTAACATTTGATACGGGGATCATACACACACTCTCTTGGGGAGAACTCATCATTAAGCTCCTCTAAGATGCAAAGAGAAACCTTATGTACTAGAACCTGAGAATGTCCAATTACAAAGATTGAAGGAAAGAGACACTAGCACATTGGCTGTGAAACCCTTACAAAAAAGGTTGAATCTATAGTGAATCAATGCAAAGTGGCATGTTAAAAAATAGTGCTTTAGGGGCTTATTATATTTGAAATTCAACTATTTTTCATTGCTATATTTTACTTGATGTAGAAACAGAATTTGAAATGTATATTTTGAACATGTTGGGAGTAAGTGATGGTAGGAGGCCAAGCAAAAGGAGACGTAGGGCGTTGCAATGGTCAACACTAGCAAACATGGAGAATAGGGTAGTGATGTTAGGACTTTTGTAGTGCATCCATGAGCCCAATAGGGTTTTTATGGCACTACATAGTATTCTTGGGGATCCATAGAATGAGGGTTTGGTGTGGTGCATAGATGAGGGATTTTTTGATGTAGCCACATTGGATAGGAGCCCTAAGAGGTAGCGTTAGGTCACAACATCTACAATGGTTCCACACTAGTCAGCATGGAGCCTATGTGGAGATAAGGTTGGGTCACGACATCCATGTTGACCAATGTGAAACTAGTGTGGAGATAAGGTTTCTTGATATTTTTTATCATCCTTCTAGATCCATAATAGATCTATGTTGGCTAAAGTGGATCCAGCATGGAAAGTCTAACATGACATGTAAGGAAGGTTCATGATGGTGCTGAGGTGATTTGTGGGTGATCCTATGGACTAGTGTGGCCTTGTGTAGTGTTGCACAACTCTTGTAGGTGTGGTAGTAGGGGATAGAATAAGAAGTATGACTATAGTAGAGAGTTGTGCATGAGAGAGGGTTATAGGGACCTCATGAATAGAGGATTTTCATGGCATTGGTGGCAAGAGATAACACACAGCAGTAGGCATTGCCATGGCACTATAGCATGCCATGGTCTTGTAGGGTCTTGTGAGCCTTTGAAACATTCTTCATATTATATTTTTTTTTATTTTACGTCATTGTAGAGGTAGGAAAAGGGGGAGACTAGGGGTGTTGGCCAACCCTATGCAATCATAGGGTGACCAAGTTTTCTACCATGTGGATCATGACAACAAAGGTGCAAGAATAGGAGGAGGTATGTGGGAGCTGCTACAAAGTATGTGCATGACCATGGTAGGTCCAATCTAGTTATCAAGTCAACAAGGTAGAGGTGGATGTAGATGTGTGGAGAGTTGGATCATGGCCTCTACACTAGATCCATGTTGGTTAGTGTGGATTTAGCATGGGAGAGGGGGATTTTTTTTTTTAATTTTATATGATGATCTCATATCAGAATATGACCTAAACAGTCAACCTTTATGATAGATGGGTTAAGCTTTTTATGGATGCCTACAAATAAGCTCTATTGGAGCCTAACTTTGTATGTTTTTTTTGTAAGTTCATCTGTCCTATGTTTTACAACAATAAAGAAAGCTTGGTCTTGAACATAGCCATCACATTATTGCACTCGATTCTATTTGTGTTTATCATAGTGGAGGGGTTCACCAAAGGAAAAGCAAGTAATCTCACAAGACCTACATATATAATCAAGAATTGAGAAGGATTCTTTTCATATGGGATAGTGGAAGTGTTTAATAGAGCAGCCATTGTGTACTTCAATTACATCAGCTATGATTCTATGTCAAAAATTACTGAGGAAATAAAGAAGCTAACAAGAAGCCTTCCACTTGGCATATCTAGATCAGGGATCATTGTGTCCCTCATTTATTAGCTTATGTCATTATCTCTTTATCTCGTGGTGTCATACCATAAGGTGGATGCCATTTGCCTAACATTTTGTCATTTTGGTGAATGGGAATTCATGATTTAGCATTGGGAGATCATCAAAAAATGTTGATGAAAGGAATAAAGGGATAAGGAAAGTCAAAATCCTTGCCTAGTTCATGCTAATTTGGTATTTGGGACTTTAATATAAGCCAAAAATCTAAGTTGCATTTAGGGAGTTGGATTCCTTAAGCTTTAGCTAGAGCATAGTTTAAGCTTGTTGAAGTGGAAAGCATGAGTAGGTAGTATCTCAACTATGATGGTGGTGTTTTGGTCTTTGTTGCGACAACATGAGTGGAATAAGAACTCTAAAATATGACATATGCATGTTTGGTAAAACTTAGGGTGAGGTTAAAAAAAATTTGAGTAGTTAAAATGTTTGGAGGAGAATATGAAAATTTGGAGCTTACAAGGTATCTGTGTAAGTCAGAGTATGTTGGGTATATAGGAATTGGAAATTTAGGAGCAGCAACATGAGCTAGTATTGGTCTATGCCTAGTCGAAATCTCAAGCACAAATTTTGCCTAGGGTGTATAGAAAGTAGGATTTATTTTTATTATGAATTCATGATTTCTAAGATTTCTTTTGAGCTCTTTTCATGTAGATAGACTCCAAAATTTTCATTCATTGTTTTCTTTTGAAATCTATCTTTGGAATAATTTAGGCTTCATGTTTCACACATGTTGCCAATGTTGGCTTGATGGGCCAACATCTCCTTAACCTTTGAGACATCTCATCTTGTTAAATTATAATTAAATAATGCATAAATAATATTTATTAATAAAGTACCTTAGGATGATGTTCTACCTAGAATATAACCCTATCAATGTGTCTAGGATGATTGAAATTGTTAGTTTTTACTAGAATTGAAGTTATTGTTTTCAATATATCACTTTTTCTAGTTTTTTTTTTAAATACTGTAAAGTGTTGGCATTTGAACTAGAAAACTATTATAAGTGAAGTGTAGATGAGATTTAGCATATGATTAGGTATAACACTTGATAAGGATTTCATAGGTTCAAATAGAATTTGATTTGGAATCCTAGTGTACATGTTACAAGTGTTTGAGTGCAAATGTATTAGTAGAAAGAGAAATTCAAAAAATAGAATTCTGAAAATTATTTATATTTTTTAAAAAATGAAAATTCAAGATTAAAAGTGATGAGTGGCAAGGTACCCCTACACTCAACCATACGAATACGAGCGTCTCACACATGATCTGGTGGAACTCCAAGGACTAAGTGCTTACGCGCCCTAATGGAACACTTAAGGTTAATCAATCGTTGTCTTCCCAAACTTACTTGTATTGTCAAGGTTGTATGGTTAAGTAAGCTTGAGGTATATAATTTTTATATCTTTTATCTTTTTAACACCTTATGCTAATAGGGAAGGGTGAAGAGGACTAACTGACTAACTTTCATTAACTATTCACTAACTAAGTTCTAATTGTCCTAGCACCAGTATCCGTTCCCACTTGCTGCACACACCCTGAAATAGTGCAATGCTGCTGGATTACCCAACACTATTTGTTACTAGGTTACCAAGTGTTGCACATGTGCTCGAAGAGGTCGTACTGAGTGCACTTAACTAGGAGAGTTAAGGGTTGAGAAAGATTAATTATCTAGGAAAGCATTTAAACATTTAACAGTAATTAACTCCTATTTAGCTTAGTCCACACACTGCAAGGTTTATCAAAAAGTTCATCTTTATTTCCGTACACAAATGTGTGCTTAGGTACAATTTGCTCGAATAAATATCCATTCACTTTAAGACTCCTACTACGGGCACATGGATATTATTCTAACTCTGGAATGGAAAAACTGCAAGAGTTTGGCTAAGGGTCTAGATTTAGATGTCTAAAACAGGGAAAGCCACCTTTTGTTTATAGACATTGCGGCAGGCTGTGATATCATGTACGTGATATTACGGCTCATCATACCCCCATGACTGAATGAAAACTCATCCTTGAGTTCCTTACAAAATATTGGGAAGGTATGGGATTATTGACTTGAATGACACTAATGGTGAATGGAGTGACATGTGAACAAATCATCATTACAATACATGACAAAGTTAGTGTTCATGATAACAGGAGTGAACACTATACACATTTGACAACCAGCCTTATTTGGTAGCTGGGAGAGAAGAGAGAAGAGAGAGAGAGAAAAGAAGAAGTTCTCTACTGCCGATGCCAAGATTGCGCTTTTCGTTGTCCATCCATAAGCGCGCCATCAATCTTGTTCCTTGTATAACTGCTTCAGCACCAGTCCATTCCAAGTGTTCCCTCTAGATCCAATTTGTTGTTGTATGATTTCCATCTGCACACACAACACAATATTCTATTAGCAAGGATAAATGAATCATAATGCAGTTGATACCTTGCTTCAGTGTAAGGTCCATTGGCTGAGTTGTGATATGGCTGATGCGGATTTGGAGATATAACACTAGTGACTACCCAAGGTGTAGGGGTTAAGAGACATTGAAAAAATTGGACCAGGACCCCCATGACTAAGAGCGAACCTCCGGTAGCGAGAGAATGGAAAAAGATAAGAAATAAGAATGATGAAGAAAAAGAAACAATAGCCACGCTAATAAAATGGATGTCAGGGATGGTAATGAACAAAATAAATGTTGATTGCGAAAATGTTTAAGGGAAAGAAATTAACTAATGCCCTAGATAGGAATGCCAGTGGATCCTCCCCAAAGCAGGCTTATGCCCTTAATGCCCTGACAATCCCATATTCAAAGAGTCTGTAGGCTCTAGAAATGCCATTTGGAAGCAAGAGTTAAAGTCTTAACTACAAAAATTTACCAAAAAGAAAAAAATGCATTAACCAAAATATGGACTATTGATACAACCGACAATGAGGTGAAAAATGGAGACAAAAGGATGGACAAAAGAGAATGGAATGGAGTCTCAAGAACAAGGTGGTATATAGCCCCTAGTGTATTAATGGTTAATGTGACTAGTAGATCGCATTCCAAATCCAGCCTCAAACAAACCACACACAGTGACATCACATTAATACATTCGGCCAGTCCATCCACCTGAAGTAACACGAATGCCTCCATCAAAGAGTCACCACCATTCCAACGAAATGAAAAATGAAAAAGGAGAATGTAGGAAGCAAGAAAGAGCCTTAGTTAGAGGGAACATGTTTGTTTAGTTCCATAACTAGTGCTTGTAGCCTGAGTGATTATTTCGTCTAAGGGGTGTGCTTTGAATTCTCACTTTTTTTTTCTTTTTTTTTTGCGTGAGAACCACACCATGCAAAGACTTATTATTTTATTAGCTCAGCTTCCTGATAATGGAGCAACATCAAAATGGTAAGGAAAACTCAAGAAGAAAACATCCAAGCACCCAAGAGAATGGCCAACACAAATGCATCAAATCCCCTTGAATTCACACCCTTTTTAATCCTTGAGTCCTTCTTTAGTTTGAGAAATGCCCATTCACCGATTCATTGATGGTTTTATTTATTATTTTGAAGAAAAGGGATTGTACAGTTCCATGCCAAGAGAGACCATAGAAATTTATGGATGTATGGAGGAAGTGGACTCATTGCCTGTTATACCAAAAGAACCATACCTTAGTATCAACATCATAACTTGAAGGTAAAAACCAAACATTAGCAACCAATAGAATACAATTCATACCATCATCAGCACTTATTAGGTGACAAACTTAACAAAAAAAATAAATAAACATACAAATAAAAGAAAAAGTATGAACAATGTTCCAAAACAAAAAGTAAGAAAAGTTAAAGAAATTTGTAAAAAAAATGTGTAAAACAAAAACTTAAAAAGGAACTGAGGGCCTTGATTGATAAGCATAGGTGGCCATCTCCCCCATGATTGAATTGAAAGGAGAAGATCCAAAATAATGTGCAAGGTTGTCCTCTCTCAGAGGTATTATGTGCATTAGCTATTTTAAGTTCATGGAAGGGTTTGGTTTGTTGCACATTGACCAATAATCTCTTATCAAGGCTTTCAGGTTTGTATATGGTCATGGCTCCTAAGGGAAAGGTTGTATGAATAATGTAAGGACCTTCCCACAATGTTTAAAATTTTGTGTGTTGTGGCACATGTGTGGGGTTCTAGTAGAGGACCTTATCTCTCGGTTGATACTTAACCTTCTGAATTTTCAAGTCATGACATTGCTTGTTATGTGCATTGTGCAACTCATTTGATGACAGGGCAACCAATCGGTTTTCGTCTAGCACGTTTAGAGTTGCCAATCATTGTTTTTGTGATAGATCAGGTCAAGGTGGAGGTCACATGCCATGGATAGTGTACGAAGCTCGGTCTAAATTGGAAGCTTTGGAAGTTTCCCGTATACTAACTCATAGGGGGAGTACCTTGTAGGGAGTTTCCACGTGAAGCGGTATGCCTAGAGAGCATCATTCAATTTAGTGCTCCAATCTCACCTATATTTGCTAATTTTCCTTGTTAATATTTTAGTAATCTCTAAGTTAGTGACCTCTTCTTGGCCATTAGCTTGGGGGTGATAAGGTGTAGTCAATTTATGTTCGACTCCTAAGCATTGCATCAATTTTCAAAAGGTTGCACCTGTGAAGTGTGTTCCATTATCTGAGATAAGTGCACGTGGCACACCAAACCTATTTATGACTTTTTTTTGCACAAATCGTGTAGCTGTAGATGATGTGTAGTCTATAACAGTAGATGCTTCAGCCCATTTCGTTAGATAGTCAATAGTAACAATAATGTAAGCTTTTCCATTGGACATTGGTGAAATGGGTCCCATAAAGTCTATTCCCCAAATATCAAAGGGTTCTAAAGGTTGAATCCATTGTTGCTAACCCTCCATTCTAGCAGTAATTCCCCCATCACATTGACAGTGCTCACAGAATTAGAAAAATTTATGGGCATCCCGAAATAATGTTGGATAGTAATATCCTACAAGCAGGATCTTAATAGCCATTCGTCTCCCTGCATAGTGACCCCCACAAGGGCCCTCATGAGCATCTTGGAGAACTCTTAGTTGGTTCACATTGGGCACACACCATCGAACCAAGCCATCTGGACAGACTTTGTAAAGTTTTCCATTGATCTCCATGAAGTACTTGGCTCTGTGAAGAAACTGTTTTTTCTTCCTAAATTCCAGCTCCTGTGGTGTTTGTTGGGAAAGGAGATAGATGAGAATGCTACTATACCAATTCATTCCCATGGGTTGGTTATTCACTACACAGGCAAAGAGGGCTTCATCAGGAAAATGATCAGATATGGCATATTCATCCTCTTTGTTGTCCCAGTGCAACTGAGTTAAATGATTTGCAACTACTTTCTCGGTGCCCTTTCGATCAATCATCGTTAGATCAAACTCCTGTAGGATTACCAGCCATTGTATAATACGAGGGCTAACCATTGACTTATTCATGAGGAACCTGATTACACTATGATCCGTATGGATGAACACTTTGTAACCTAACACATAGTGCCTAAACTTATCCAGTGCAAACATTATAGCCACTAATTCTTTTTTTGTAGTTATGTAGTTCAGTTGTGCACCAGCGATACTCCTACTTGCACAATGGATGTATTAAGGACGTTTTTGGTCATCTAACTATGTAAGTACGACCCCTAAGGCATAATTGGATGCATCAGTCATTATATGGAATGGTCTAGACTGGTCAGGGGCTTGTAGAATGGGAGTTTATACAAGCTTTTATTTTAGAGTTTGGAATGCTCGTTCACATTCCCTGGTCCATTCGAATGGTGCATCCTTCTTTGTTAGTTCTACCAACGGTTTGGAAATCTTGGAGAAGTTCTCAATGAATCTCCTATAGTAACCAATGTGTCCAAGAAATGATCGAATATCTTTGATAGTTTTCAGTTGTCGGGTAATTCCTTGGATGATCCTAACTTTGTCTGGGTCTACCTCTATTCCTGAATGTGAAATCTTATGCCCAAGTACTACGTCCTCTTGGATCATCAAATGGATTTTCTACCAATTGAGCCTTAAGTTGGTTTCTACACATCGGTCCAAGACTTGATCAAAGCTTTTTCCATAAGTGGAGAAGTTGTCTATAAACACTTCCACTCCATTTCCTATCTGCTATTGGAATATGCTTAGAACTAAGCGTTGAAATGTGGTAGGAGCATTGCACAAGCCAAACAACATTTGTTTATATGCAAACATTCCCCAAGGACTGGTGAACGTTGTTTTAGCTTGATCTTTTGGTGCTATCTGTATCTGATTCTATCCACTATAGCCATCCAGAAAACTATAATAGCGATGCCCTATTATGGTGTCTAAGACTTGGTCAACAAATGGCAACGAGAAGTGATCCTTAAATGTTTCCATGTTCAGTAGCCCAAAATCTATACACACCCTCCATTTGCCTCCCTTTTTAGGCATGATCACCAGAGGGCTAACCCATTCACTATCAGCAATGGGATATATGAACCTAACATTAAGAAGCTGTTCTATCTCTTCTTTTACTATTTGTTTCAATTTTGGCTTCAATCACCTCTGCAGTTGTTTTCGAGGTTTCATGGAGGAGTCTGTGTATATCCTATGCTGGCATATCCTAGGATCTATTCTAGTTAACTAGGGGTATGACTAGGAAAAGGCTTTTAACCACTTTTTGATCACTTTTAGTAGTATTTCCTTTTGTTTGGGAACAAGTCTTGCATTGATGATCACTGGTTTTCCATTTTCTCCAGACCGGTGGGAAATGGTTTCAAATCTAGGGGCTCTTGTTTAAATCTCTCAGGAATTTCCAACTTCCCCCAGTTGATGTTTTCAAGGTTAAGGTTTGGAAGTTGGCAATAGACTTGCTCCAGTGTATCTATGCTTTCAATGTAAGCACTAGTTATTCCCTCATTTAGTTCCATGCATGTTAGTGAATTGCTCTCTCGATTAGCCATCAGCCACTCGATGTCTTCTTGTCATGTGGCTGCTGCATATAGGCACTTTTGTATATTAATGTCTTGTGCACACCAATTGCATGCAAGAAATGCTAAACTTTGCATAACCCATGATTTTTGCACGCAATGGCACCCTGTGTCACTACATGAGATGCATGGAACTTTCTTCTTCTCGATCTTTTCAAAAGTGTTCTTTTTGGATATTTCTAGGGAAAGATCGTAGATTCCTAGGCATGCATCTATAGTACTTAGCCATGCTCTTCCCATTATTATTGGGAAGTCCCCCTTACCATTGTTTACTTGTATCACTAGGAAATTAGCTAGATATGACCACCCACATACAGTGGTAACGATGTCCTCAACAAGTCCCAAGGGGACAGTGATGGACTAGTCGTCTAGCTCTAGTCGAATGTTACTCTTCCTTAATGGAGGTAGGTTCCAGGATTTATACATCTCTTGTGATATTAGGTTGACTCCAGAACCTAAGTACAAAAGAGCTTTACATGGTTCATTCCTAGTAGCTTGGAGATAGATGAGAGGACTTCCAGGATTAGAGAATTTCCTGGGAAGATGGCCCACCTTAATCCAGTCAGTAATGGCATGTGTTAACATAACCATGTGCGTTAATCTTGATGTTTTGGTTGAAGGAGGCCCTGAAGCCTTACTTGGTAGGGAGGTGTTCAGATGTTCAACCGCTTGTGATGGTGAGGGCTTGCTTGGATTATTGGTTCTGAAGAAAGATCTTTTCTTCTTAAGGTTGTCAAAACCAATTTTGGATTGAGGATTCACAACCCTCATGACATTGCATTGCTGCGGTTGAGTGGGGAGTTTCCCTTTCATCGTTGGAGCGGGTGGTAATGGAGCTATCAGTGTGAGAGTTGCGAATGGATTTGGAGGATGGTATGTCTATGAGTTATCTCTTCCAGGAGAAGGAGTCCTATAATACTCCCAAGCTTGGTAGTGATGTTGTGGTGTCACGTGACCAACCAAGTCACGTGAAGAGATTGACCGCTGCACGTAGTAGCCATATGGATCCGGTTGTTGGTAAGGGTATTGTTGCCTTGGCGGTGGCATCCCCCATGATTGTGGGTATTTTCACTATTGGTGTTGCTCAATAGGTTGTGGCAGAGTTCCACTTGGATAATACGTTAATGATTGGTGAAGGGATAAGGTAATCGTTAGGCTGCTTTCCATTTGTTAAGTCATGGGTTAAGTGCATACACCCTAGACTCTTGCAGATGTGAGATTACTGGGCAACATCCCTTAGGATGGTCATACTGGCATATCTCACATCCACTATCATTGTCCATATCAAAATCCACAACCTCTTTGGTGATGGCCATTTTACCCTTACCTTTGTTACATGCATGGTCCATGTCCCTCTTTTTCTTTTTATCATAGTCACTACCTCGCTCCTTAGACTCCTCTACAATTTTGAGAATGGTTTTAAATCTACTATCTAAGCAGTCCCAGATTTGGTCTACCTTTGCCAACACTTCTGTTGTTAATTTTTGGAGTGGCAAGGTTTTCCTATTCACCATCTCTTCGAGTGGTGACTCTTCCTCTTCCTCACAGAATCTCACTCCCATTTTTTGGAGGGAAGGATCACGGTTGTGCTCTTCCGCACTTTCTCTCTTACGTAGCTCCCATTCTTCCTTGGCTACTTGCTTCAACAATCTATGAACCTGGTAGGACTTAAGCTTTGATAATCTCCCTTGGACATACATTCCAAGGGTTCTCTTGGTTTCATGCCTAAGTCCATCTACGAGATGGTGTAGTTGATCCTATTGTGCGTAACCATGGCCCAAGCAATGATGTAACAATGCATAATAACAGCCCATGGTAGCATCCAAGGGTCCATGATTTCCTTGCTTCCATCCTTGGATTTGCTTTTGCAGGTTGGACACCTAGGAGTACATTTGATATTTATCATTAAAGAGTTACAGCATCATATTCCACCTCCGAATGGATTCCAGTTCTAAGGATCAGTACCAGCTTTCCGCTTCTTTCATCAGTGTCCTTGGGAAAAAATTTAATTTTTGCCACTCATTCTTGATGTTCTACAAGGCACATGCATCATGAAATTCTCGTAAGTGGTTCTGAGGATCAGCGTTGTATCCCCCCTCAAATCGTGGGATGTTATTCATGTCTAACCTCTTGATCCTGCTATCATTTTGGTGCCTTGTGGGAATTATTACAGTCTCCGTGATGTCTAACATGCTTCAGGTTCAAGTCTTCATGGTCATTTCATTCATAGTGTCTGTGATGTCTACGCAGTTCCCTACTCTCCCTTCTTCTATGCTGTGATTCTCTAGAATGCCCTCGTCCTCGTTCTCAACTCTCTCATTGAGGTTTCACTCTATTTACCCTTATCCTCACAGTTAGGATCCTTATGACTACATCTTGATATAGAAGGAGAGGGTGAATGTGACGATGAAGGTGAAGAACAAGGAGAACCATCGCCATGGCGATGTTTCCTACTTTCTCTTCAGTGGTCTCGGTCTTGATTGCAATTACGATCAGAATCTTATCATGTGTTTGTGTTCCCTCGTTGAACACTTGGTGTTTGTGGGGATCAGAATCAGGGTTGTGAACTATGGAGTGAAGGTTCTGATACACCACCTCCTAACCATCGTTAGGAGGGGGAACATCATTTGGTGGGAAACCTATTGAAACTGGTTCACCACCCTCAATTTCGCTCAAGACATGAGGAGCGTTATGGGGCCATTTACCCTTCAAAGATGCATGGTAACTCTCCTATCGCAAGTTCCATTGATGTTGTGCTTCTGTGGGACGGTAATCCCTTGTGTCATGGTTGCATGCAACATAATCTATATATAACTATGACATGTCAATTCCTATGAGAGAACGAAGGAGCATGTTGGGGACTGATCTGTTTGGAGGCAACACTATGTTACCTTCCAAGTCTCTCCAACACAGTTGTTCATCTTGATGGAGAATAAAGGTCAAGTCAGGCACATATTCATTGTGATAAATATATACCACACGGAATTGTTGAGGAACTAGTGGATCTTGGTTATGTGTGTTGTTCTGTTGACTGTCTCTTGTGTTGTTCTTAGGTGGTGAAGTGCTTTTGTGTGAAGAAGAAGATATTTTTTTCTTGTTCAGTATGCTATTTACCGTTATCTTATTTTCCTTTTGATCAACCCTAAGGGTTCATTCTAGCTTCCCAATGATATGAATGATTTCCTATGTTCTACGTAGCGCACAAATGATGAGGGGTGAACTAAGTCCCCAACAACGATGCCAATGATGAGTGGTGAGGTACCCCTACACTCAACCATACGAATACAAGCATCTCACATGCGATCCGATTGAACTCTAAGGACTAGGTGCTTATGCACCCTAATGGAACACTTAAGGTTAATCAATCGCTGTCTTCCCAAACTTACTTGTATTGTCATGGTTGTATGGTTAAGAAAGCCTGAGGTATATAATTTTTATATCTTTTATCTTTTTAACGCCTTATGCTAATAGGGAATGGTGAAGAGGACTAACTAACTAACTTTCATAAACTATTCACTAACTAAGTTCTAATTGTCCTAGCACCAATATACATTCCCACTTGCTGCACACACCCTGAACCAATGCAATGCTGCTGGGATTACCAAACGCTATTCGTTACTAGGTTACCAAGCGTTGCACATGTGCTCGAAGGAGTTGTCCAGAGTGCACTTAACTAGGAGAGTCAAGGGTTGAGAGAGATTAATTATCTAGGAAAGAATTTAAACATTTAAAAATAATTAACTCCTATTTAGCTTAGTCCACATGCTACAAGGTTTATCAGAAATTTCTTCTTTATTTTCGTACACAAATGTGTGCTTAGGTACAATTAGCATGAATAAAGATTCATTCACTTTAAGACTCCTAGTGCGAGCACATGAAAATTATTCTAACTCTAGAATGGAAAAACTACAAGAGTTTGGCTAAGGGTCTAGATCTAGATGTCTAAAACAGGGAAAGCCAACTCTTATTTATAGACATTGCGGCGGGCTGCAATATCGCGTACGTGATATCGTGGCTCATCAAAAAGTAAAAAGGAAAATCATGTGAAAGGTGGTCCTGTAAAAAAGGTTAAAAGGAATATGTTATAAACATAGCATATAACATATGTGATGTATAATATCTTTTATCCATCACGTGTGCATCTTGTTTTCTTTCATCACTTGTTTTCTATTTCTGCTTTAGTTGTTTGATTTTGCCACCATCCTTTTTTGAAACTGTGTTCTATTTTGTTTTTCTAAAAGATGATTTTGACTCTTTCTTCTTTTTTTTGAAGATAATTTTGACCTTATTTCTTTTGTTTTTTTCCCTTATAAATAGGTTGTGATCTTAGATACATTGTATCGTAGATTGTAGAAAGGTTTTGAGTGTGATGAGTTAAGTAAAGAAAAAATAAATTGAGAGCATTAGATAGAAAAAGAAGATACAAGAAAATTCTAGAAGCCTTGCTAACACAAGTATAGAAGTTTATTCTACTTTCCTTTCGTATGGTTGTCCCATATTGGTATGGATTTTCTATTCCTCCTCTCTACTTTATGATCTTCTGCTATTTTTCAACAATTTTGATTATTATGTTGAGTGATGAGCAGTTGGGTATTACAACAATCCACCATACAAATCACAAGTATACAAGTGTGACTTGATCACAATTCATGGATGCCCAATGTAAATTCACTAGTAGTTAAGGTTTATTTTGTGATCATTATCTTCTCATGTTAAGTTAGTTAAGTTCAAGCTATATGATTTAACTCTTGATGAGGCATATGATACATTGATGTTGTTTTACTTTAATTATCTTAAATGCCAACATAATGAAAATTAACTAAAGTCTATGTCTAAGTATAATAGAAATGTAAATCTATGCTAGCCTATGATGATAAGTGTCTACTCCTATCTTGCCCAACATGTGACGGGCTCATGTAACCATTACCAAGTGAATCTACTATTAAGAAAATCAAGTGAAGTCACTATTGAGTTATCAAATGATTACACTTCATGCTTGAAACCTAATATACTTATATCACCTTACTAAAAAGCATAGGAAAAATTAAAGTACTTAGAAATTGTAAATGACTCAAGTAGAGTAAACATGCTAAAAGGTAAAATTAAGCTAAGTAAAAATGAATTAAGTAAAATGTGGTAATGGTTGAAAACAATCTTGATTTTCCTAACCACCCTCCCTGCAGACCACCCCCCCCCCCGCCCCCGCCCAAATGAATTATGCCCAAGACAAGCTACGATATCATAGCCAATGATGCAAAAGGTTTTATCATACCTCCATGACATATTGGAAACTTGTCCTTGAGTTAAAACATAAGGAGGATAGATTTCCTTACAAAAATTATGAGGTTATTTACAAACTCTAACACCATGACTTATATACATTACTAACTCTACTATGAATGTTGTATTATGGTTCAAGTGGTATTTACAAAATTATCATGCATTGCATGATGGACACATATGACAAAACAAGATATAAGAAAAAAAAAACTTCAAAGCTCTATGTAGTCTCTAAGCTTTAAGTGGTAGTGGCTTCTCCATCAACTTATTTTCTTTGTTGTCGGGCTTCTAGAATTGGTACTTGTTGAGTAGTGCCTGAAGTTTCTCCTTCTCCAATCTTGGGTCATGCACCATCTAGGTGAATTTAGCAATATTTATTGGAGTTGATACTTTCCACAAGCACAAAAATTGTGAAAACACCTTATTTGCTTTTACATATCAAGCTAAAAACTACTACCTTTTCTCTTCAAATGCTTTGGCTATCTTCCTTAATTCTTGATAATCTACCATTCTACGAGTTAGATTTTCTACAATGTCTTTCTATTCTTGGTAGCTAGCCTTGACTACTTGAAGCTTGGATTTTGCAATGTGTAGCTTCTATTATGCACCCTTTCTATTTTCAAAATCCTTCTCATATAGCACATATACCACAACCACCTACTACTCTAGTTTAGTTGTAGGTCTGCTTGCTATAAGCAAGGCTATCTACATGTCTTTATTCTTGATTTTTGCTTAATGTATGTGGGTAAGTCCATCCAAGATTGGCTTTTAATTGGGCGTTTGTGTCATAATTGAATAGATCTTGGCCTTGACCATCTAAATTTCCTTTTTATTAATCTATTTTTTCATGTCCATTTGGTCTTTGAAGTGGTCTTTTAGGCTTTCATGCTTCTTGATCTTATTTTTCCACACACTAATTTCAATGGTTGACTTTTGTTGGATTGTACAGACTTCTTCCATTACTAAGATTATGTTTCCTCTAGTTAGTTTTTGCATGTTGAGGTTGACTTTGACAAACTTCTCTCTCAATTGATGGATGCTTTTTTCTAGAACATTTTTTTATTGTTCAATATCCATAAACCTCATATTTTTAGTATCAATTTTTTATTCTCTTCTTTCTAATGTGGAAAAGGCATTGGCATGAGCATAAGTCTATGCTTCAATCATTGAGGCATTCCACGTTGCCTTTTCTCTTTCCATCTCCATTTGGATGTTTTTGGTTACTAATTGGGCTTTCTATTCAGTTTGAAAGTCATCTAACTTTTCTAGCACAATGTGTTTTGTAGGGTCTTATCTCTTTGTTCTCAATGTAGCTAATTTACATTGTAACATATGCACTTCATTTTTTCTCACTAGTTTACCCTTGGTTAAAATAAGTTTAGATTGCATTGCAGTGATATCGTTGGGAATATCAAAAGGCTTTTGCATTACTTTTCCTATCTATAGTAGTTGATCTAATATGTCTTCATGTTCTTGTGAGGCCATGAAAGTTCTAGCTATAGTTTCAACATCTTTAGCTCTAATTATATTAGCCAGTTGCACAACGAGAACATTAAAAGATTCTTTAATGTGATCTGTAATTACTTTAGCTATTCCTATTACATCCTAATATTTCATAACCATGACTGTGGCTCCTTATCCTATTTCAAAAATAACTTAAAAGGATGCAATGTTCCTAGATCTTATTGTGTCCAATCCTCATTTTCTCCTTCTTGTAATGAGACTTAACCACTAGTGGGTTCTGTTGATACTACAAGTCTATTTGGATTATCCCTTACTCTGTATATGCTAGTAACTTCTCTATTTCTTCAACTTATGGTTTTAGGAATTTGCTGCAAATGGCTCATGGAGGATTTGTAATCCTACTATGGTGTTGGAGCTTTTGATCTTGGTTTATTACAAGTTGGTGTTAATCCATTGGGTCTTGCTTGCTCCTATCCTATAGTTGGAATAATTCTTGTTTGTGTGGATCATATAGCTCCCTCAATGCTTGCTGGCTTTTTTGGTTGATCTTTCTTAGGAGGCACTAGCTTTGAGATCTCAACATAGGATGCATTTTGGGCTTTGTAAAGAACAACATTGCTATTGCCTTGAATTATGGCTTATTTGCACAATCTTCTAATGAGGCAAAGGAATGGTAATGTGAGTTTCCCTATCTTCTTTTCATCAAAGCTCCTTTGAATTTCTAAAAATAGTAAATGAGCCATATTTTCTTGGAATTTCACCATGAGGATGATGCTTACTCTAGCTACATAGGTAGAAATTCTATTTAATCTCTTGGTGGGGAAAATATTGTAGGTCTTGATCTTGAAATAAATCTTTTCTTTAGTAGAGAGTCCACTATATTCCTTTTTAGTTGTTGAGAATCATTGAACTTAGAAGGGGGGATGAATAAGTTCCCCAAAATAAAAATTAATCAACTGATGCACACATCAAATTTAACATGGTTTCCCAACTTGGATAGTCCATACTTAGAGGGTAGTTTTCTAGCATGCCTCCAAACTTTTTTGCTTTGAAATATGGTTTGAAGGGCACTACACCATGTACAAGCTCCAAGCTCCACACTGGAGTAATTCATCAACACAAATCCACTCAACCTTGCAAGGTCTTGATAAGCTTAGAAAATGGTTTCCAAGATTCCATAACATTTACAACTTGAGCTTTTCTCCAAAGTGTTGTATTGTAACACCAACACTCAATCCCATAGGATCCTGATAAGCTCAAGAATAATGCCTTTTTGCAAGAAGTGCGTCAAACTCATAGGAAAACATGAGAGAAATAAGAATTACAAGGAAAGGATGTAACTAATTTTGTTGATCCTTGTACATTAATGTATATCTCACTTTTACCACTTACAATAGACAAATGATAGTACAATGAAGAATAATAACAAGAGAATAATATATATAATGATTGCTTGATAATGACACTTGATAGTAAAAAATGCTTGCACATTACCCAATGAAATTAAACCTTATTATAGCCAATATGTTTCAAGAATCAGCTTGGAATTTGTACAATAGCTATCTAATAGTCACTAGAGATATCTTCTTCAAGACTAAGACACATTTCTACATCAAACCTTGATTCAGGAGAGAAGTGTTTTTCACAAGAGAGATGTCTTTGTGGAGACATCTTCATGATGATGTCTTTCTCACTAGAAAGACATCTATTATTTTTTT
>MNCI01031599.1:1030025-1045547 GCA_015680685.1 Gnetum montanum
TCATGTGTTGTTGTTCCCTTAGTGAACAGTTGGCATTTACGGGGATCAGAACCAGGGTTGTGTATCATGGAGTGTAGGTTCTAATACCCCACCTCCTCACTATCGTTAGGAGGAGGAGCATCTCTCAATAGCGAACCTGTTATAAGGGGTTCACCATCTCCAATTTCACTTAGGATGTGCAGGACCTCTTTACCCTTCAACAATGTATGTTGGCTCTCCTGCCTTGAGTCCCTTAGATGTTACACTACTATGGGATGGTAATCCCTCATGTCAAAATCTGTTGCAATGTATTCAGTGTATAATTCTATCATGCTTATCTGTGCCAGAGCACGGAGGAGCATGTTTTTGACTACACGATCTAGAGGTAACACTATGTTACCTTGAAAATCTCTCCAGTGCATCTGTTCATCCTGATGGAGGACAAAAGTAAATTTGGGTATATACTCATCAGGACGAGTATTACCACCCTATATTGTTGAGGAACTGGCTGATTGAGGTTATGTGTTTTAGATTGCCGACTGTTTCTTGTATAATCCCTAGGTGGTGTAATGCTCTTATGAGAAGAAGAAGAAGACATTGTGTCTTATTTGGTGTGCTATTTAACCATTATATAATTTTTTCGTTTAATTAACCCTAAGGTTCGTTTAAGCTTCCAACGATGTGAGTGATTTCCTATGTTCTACTTAGAGCACAAACACTTAGTCCTCAGCAACGGCGCTAATGATGAGTGGCGAGGTACCCCTACACTCAACCATATGTCTTTTTGGTTTTATCTCCTATGCTAGAGAGGTGAAGGGTTGAAGAGACTAATTACTAGCTTTAACTAACTAACTAAGTCTGAATTAACCTAGCGTCAGCATCCATTCCCACTTACTGTTCACACCCTGAACCGATGCAACTGTGGTTACCAAACGCTAGTCGTTGCTGGGATCATCACGCGTAACGCACGTGCTCGAAGCNAAGATCCGTTCACTTTGGAGTTCCTACTATGGGCACATGGAAAATATTCTATCTCTGGAGGGATCAAAATGCCAGAGTTTCGCTATGTTCTAGGCCTAGAATGGGAAGCAAGGGAGAGCCGCCTCTTATTTATAGACTTGGCGACGCTCGCAGTATCACGGGGGACGACACGATATCATGATGGACACGATATCGCATCCCATTAATTATGATAGAAATAATAGAAAGACTTACTTGACAGGATAAGGTCCTATCCCTATATCTTTGCATAGAGAAGCCAACCGTTGTTTGTCTAGAGGTTTGGTAAAAGCATCAGCTAGTTGAGTCTCTGTTCCAATAAACTCTAGCCTTACATGTCCATGTTATTGTATAAAATGTGATGAATCTTCATATGTTTGATATGAGAATGTTGGATGGATGTTTTTTCATATTAATGATTCTCTTGTTGCCATAGTAAATAGATGTCAATTCCTCTTTTACTCCTAAATCTTTGAGAGTTTCTTTCATCTAAAGTAATTAAGCATAACAACTACCTATAGAGATAAATTCAGCTTCTGCTGTTGAGAGAGCTATGGAAGTTTTCTTCTTGGTAGTTCAAGAAATAAGACTTATTCCTAAAAATAATTAGTTTCCACTCATGCTTTGGTAATCATCAAAACAGCCTATCCAACCTACATCATAATATCAAACAAGATCAAGTGGAGAATCCTTTGGATACCAAAGGTCCTAGTTAGTAATACCTTTCAAATAATGGAAAATACATTTAACACCTTTGTAATGAGATTAATTTGGAGCTATTTGATATTTGGCACACATTCCTACACTTAAAGCTATATTAGGTATACTAGCAATTAAATAAAGAAGACTACCTTTCATACCTCTATAGAGTTTGAGATCAATAGACTTACCTTGATCATCTTTGATGAGTTTGGAAGTTGCATCCATAGAGGTATTTTTAACTTTAACATCTACTAAGTTGTATTTGAGCAAGAGATATTTAATGTAATTGGTTTGGCAGATGAAGGTTCCATCAACTATTTGATAGATTTGAGACCCAAGAAAGTTCTTGAGTTCTCCTACCATGCTCATTTCAAATTTAGACTACATGAGATCAAAAATTTCTTGTAAAGAATTTTGATAGTGGTACCAAAAATAATATCATCAACAAAAATTTGAACTATTAGAAGATATTTTCCTTGTCTTTTAAGAAATAAAGTAACATTAACTTTATCTCTTTCAAAACCATTCAATGTAAGGAGATGGGAAAGTCTTCCATACCAAGCTCTTAGAGCTTGCTTAGGATCATAAAGAGCTTTTCTTAAGCTTGTAAACATGATCAAGCTTGATGGAATTAACAATTCCTTCAAGTTGTTCAATGTAAACTTCTTCTTGTATGGTTCCATTCAAGAAAGCACTTTAACATCCATTATAATGAGCTTGATGTTTTGAATGCTAGCATAGGATAGAAGAAGTCTAATAGATTCCAACCTAGCAACAGAAGCAAAGGTTTCATCAAAGTCAATCCCTTCTTATTGGTTGTACCTTTTGGCAACTAATCTAGCCTTATTTTTAATGATGTTTCCATTTTCATTAGTCTTGTTTCTAAAGACCCATTTTGTTCCAATAAGAGGTTTATGATCTATCCTAGGTGTTAATTCCCATACATCATTTCTAGCAAATTGAGTGAGTTCATCTTGCATAGTAAAAATTAATTCTTCCTTTTCAGCTTCCTTAAAGTTTTTGGATTCAAGTTAATAGAGGTATGTAGAAAAAGCACAAATCCCTTTGATTTGACTTCTAGTACGAACATCATCTTGAACTTCCCCAATAGCATCATTAAGAAAGTGAGTTTTGTGGAGCCTAGGAATTTTCATTTGAGTTGGCGATATCTCATGAATTTCATCATCTTGCTATTCTTCATGATCACTATTAGTTTGTGAAATTTTGTCAACTTGCACTTGAGTGAGGCTAGATAATTTTTGAATGGAAATAACTTCATCATCAGGTTGAGGAGATTTAATGTCATGATCATCTATTTTGACATTTATGGTTTCTTCTATAGTATTCATCCTTTTGTTAAATGCTCTGTAAGCCCTACTAACAAGGGAATATCCTAAGAAAATGAATTTATTAGTTTTTAGATCAAAGTTTCTCAAGTTATCTTTATCATTTAGAATATAATATTTTGAACTAAAACCATGACAATAAGCTACTAATGGTTTTCTACCAGTCCACAATTCATAAGGAGTTTTAGAAGTGAATATTTTTTACTAGAACTCTATTGGAGACATAGGAAGTAGTGTTGATGGCTTTGCCCCAGAAGTGATGAAGAAGACTTTGATCATTTAGTATGGTTCTTCCCATCCTATTTAAGATTTTGTTTCTTTGTTCAACTATTTCATTTTGTTGAGGAGTTATAGTAGAGAATTGATGTAGAATATCATTTATTTGATAAAACTATTCAAACGTTGCATTTTTGAATTCACCTCTATTGTTTCTTCTGATAACTTTAAATATCATATCCTTTTTCTTTCTGGATTTGATTGCCAATTCTCAAAAAAATAATCAAATACCTCATCTTTATTATGTAAGAAAGAAACCCAAGTAAAGTAAGAATAATCATCAACAATAGATAAAAAATATATTTTTTTCCCAAGCCAAGTGTTTTAATTGGACCAACCACATCCATATGAAGCAGATCTATGTGATGAGTAGTAGAAATACAATTCTTCTTACCAAATCTTTCCCTTGTATGTTTCCCTTTCTAGCAAGATTCACATGTATTTAGATTGAAATCTTTGAGCTTGGGAAGACCAGATACCATTTCCTTTGATACCAAGGCTTGAAGAATTTCCTTGATTATGTGGCCTAGCTTTCTATGCCAAAGACATGTATCATCTATACAACTCACTAAGCACTCAGATTCAAGATTAGGACAATTTTAAAAAATAGTGGTATATTCATTTCTTTTTCTAGTTCCTTCTATCACAACATTTACAGTAGATAAATCTTGTATTCTACATATTTCTTTGGAAAATGTAACATTGAAATTTGAATCACAAAGTTGAGTAACACTAAGAAGATTATGCTTTAACCCATCAACAAAAAAAACATTGTTAATAGTTGGTAATCCTTTACCTTTACCTCACATGATAACAATACTTGCTATAAGTGCTTCCATATCATCTCCAAACATGACTATTCCATAATTTTGTTCCATGAAGTGGGTGAAATAGGATTTTTCACCTATCATGTGCCTTGAACACCCACTATCAATGTACCACATGCTAGTATTGTCATCAAAGAGAGCAATTTGAGACACCAATTTCTTTTCAAGCTTTCTTTCTTTTATTTTCTAGACCTGCATGGCTTCCATTCTAGGTTGCTTTTGCAAAGACCAAGAGTAGTGATTTAATCTAAGATAGCAATAAGCTTGAATATGGCTGTATTTTCCACAAAACAAGAATTTTAAAGTTTTTGGTTTAGAAGTTCTACCAAATCTAAATAAGCTCTACTTTTGGTCTTTGGACTTCTCCAAAGAGTTGTTGTTCATATGCTCAATTACATTTGTTAGTTTTTGAATCTCAGCCCTGAGGTCTAAGTTATCATTTTTGAGATAAAATCATTCATCATCAAAAACTTTAGTTTTCATTTTCTTGACATATAAAGAATCTTTTATTTCAATACACAAATTTTGGAAAGAAAGAACTTATGACAAAACATTCCATACCTTTCTTGAAAAGAAATATCATGACCACTATTAGACTTGCAAGTGTAGACACTTTTATTTTTGAATGAAATGAATTGAATGAAACATTTACCTTTAAGATAAATATGATACATAAATTTGATATAACAATTGATAAAGAAAATTATTCTCCTTGACCAAGTATGTTTGGTGTTGACTATCCCTTCCATTATTCACTCTTGAATTTGATGAAGAGACAAGAGTACTAGGCTCTAATACCACTTGAGGATCATTGAACTTAGAAGGGGGATGAATAAGTTTCCCAAAATAAAAATTAATCAGCCAATGCATACACCAAATTTAATGTCGTTCCCCAACTTGGGTAGTCCACACTCAAAGGATCATTTGCTAGTACACCTTTAGAATTTGTTGCTTTGAAATATGGTTTGAAGGGCATTGCACCTTGTACAAGCTTTAAGCTCCACCTTGGAGTGATTCATTACAACTAATCCACTTAGCCTTTCAAGGTCCTAACAAGCTTAGAGTGTGGTTTCTAGGATTCCACAACATTTACAACTTGAACTCCACTCTAGAGTGTTGTGTCGCAACACCAATTCTCAATCCCGTAGGATCTTGACAAGCTCAAGGATAATGCCTTCTTGCAAGAAGCAGATCAACCCCATAGGGAAAAAAAAGAGAAATAATAATTACAAGAAAAGGATGCAACTAATTTTTCTAATCCTTGTACATTAAGACATAGCTCACTTTTACCACTTACAACAGACAAATGGTAGTACAATGCAGAACAATAATAAGAGAATAATGTATACAACGATTTCTTAACAATGACACTTGATAGTACAAAAATTCTTTCACATTTCCCAATGGTATGAAGTCCTCTTATATCTAATATGTTTTTGAAATCACCTTGGAATTTATGTAATGACTATCTAACAATCATTGAAGACATCCTCTTTGAGACTAAGATGTTTTTTTGCATCAGACCTTCATTCAGGAGAGATGTCATTTTCATAGGAAAGACATCTTTGAGGAGATGTCTTCATGAAGATGTCTTTTTCACCAAAATGACATTTGCAATTATTCAGATATGTCTTCTTCTGAGCAACCTTCAACTCAACCAAAACATCTACTATTTCTTGGAGATATCTTTACTCGATAGTAGACGTTTGTTGTTTTTGCAAGATGTCTTTACTGATTCTTCCTCTCTTCAACCAAGACATCTATTGCTACTAAGAGACATCTTTATTTGATGGAGGAAGTATACTATTTCTTAGAAAATTCTTTCTGCCATAAGTTCTTCTACACTTTAGGCTTCCCTTTGATCATCAAAGATGAGCTTTGAAGTGTTCGTTCCTTATCCATGTCCTTTGAACTCACACATGCTTCGTTAAGATCTTGATGATGTCTTTTTTCTCCTTTTTTCTTCATTGAAGTTCTTCAAGTTCTTACCCTACAAACACAAAAACCACAAAAACATTCTTGTTCTCCATTTGTCTTAGGGTTTTAACATACTAAAAGGTCAATAGTTGTTCCATAATTCCTTTGTAGCCATAACTTCTTGACATTAGTTTCTAACCTTGTAGATATTTATGCATTGTTGGCTCCAACATTTGGAAGATTTATTTCCTTGGTGGTTGCTTCTATTGAATAGGGCATTATGATTCCTTCAATTTTAATGGTGGCATCATCTTGCTTGTTTTTCCAAAATTAGTAAACTTCCCCTAGGTACCATTCACCATTACATGAGAGCATGGGCCAAAGAGAAGAGGCTTGGAGTTGCTCTCGAATATTAGCAACTGTACACTTCATGAATGGTCCAAAATTAAGTTCCACAATGACTATGAACATAATGGAATTTTCTTGGATAGCTTGAAGGCACTCATTTGACAACGTGAGATACTATCCTTGCTCTTGAGTAAGTGGTGGTTCAGCTTTAGCTTGTGCAGATTATTTTGTTGTAGGTATAGGCTAATGAATGCTAAAGAACTTAGTCTCTTGCTCAACTTGTGGATTTTTCTCTCTAGCTTGTCCTCTTCCTTTGAGTTTCTTGCCTCTTTGTTGTGAGGATCCTTCAGCTACGAGTCTTTTAGGAGTTATTTGTAATCATAAGAGATCCATTAGGATTATCCAAAGGTTTCAGAGGGGTTCCTAATGGTTCATTATCCTTTCTTAGATCCTTAAATTTGATCAGAATCTATCTTTATTACCTAATTTTGTATTTTTTAATTTATTATGAATAAGTTAGTTCCTTATGACCTCTCACAATTCTTATTTTCTTATTTAACATGTATTGGAATGGTTAATTAGGAAAAATAGTTAATTTTATTAGATTTTTCAAGTATTTTAGTTAAAATATGATTAATTATTATGGTTCTTACCCTTAGTGTGTTCTTCTTAGTGTTAGAAAATCTTAGTTTAAATCATACGCATCAAAAAATCTTGGTTCAAATTACACCACTATGCATAACATTCTTCCCCACAACTAAGTTCATCACTTTGTGATCAGGTGGGTTCAAGAATCACGTAAATTGGAGCTATGGTGAGGAAGTATGAAGTTTGGAAATTTGATTACCAAAGGGTTAGAAAAATGACATGAACTCCCTATGCATCAAATGAGAAGAATGAAGAATTTCTAACTCTTCATGCATATATATAGTTTTTTTTTCATGTTAACATCATAGATACAACATCATAGTTATGACATTATAGGGGATGATACATCATAGCTAGGATGTCGCTATTGAAAATATCAAGGTTTTGAGTGATTTTTGATGGAAAAATTGAGTGAAATGAGTAGTCTGGTAGATGTAGAGATGGTTCAAAGGATTCCAGATTATGGATGGTACTTAGAATATAAGAATGTATAATTAAAAATATATGAAAGAAGGAATTTGGGCAAGGTAAGTTGATTAGATTTATTGGAGATGGTTGGTAATATTGCCTAAGGTATGATCAAATATGAATATGTAGGAAAGTAAGAATGATCATTTAAATGTTTTGAAGGCACAAGATGATGTGGAATTAGTCACCAGGAATCAAGCACAAGATGATGTGGAATTAGTCACCAGGCATCAAGCACAAGAGTTATATAAGTGGATCCTCCCAAAAGCAAGCTCTTGCCCTTAGTGCCCTTATATAACCACACCTAAAAGTGTCTATAGGTACTCATTTGAATGCAAAACATACTTGTCTTTCAAAATGCACATATTAGTATTTCCTTAATGAGAAAATAATACTATATTATACAAAATCATTAAATGATGATTGTATATCATAATGAGGTGGAATGGAAATAGTAATGATTGAAGAAATTGGGAAATGAGGTGTCTTACCATAGGAATATTGAATTATATGTGTAATGCATGGTTAAAGTAATCATTAGACCTTCTATCCAAATTCCAAACTAAGTCCATAGTACTTACTAGTGACATCACATTGCACCATCTTTAAAACTAACATCTACAGGACTACGAAAATTGCAAGGAGTATAAACACTTGGTAATGAAGTTCAAGGAAGCAGTTTATTAATAGCACACTTTATTTTTTTGAAGGAGGCTTTGCCATTAGATAGAGGAGTGTCATCAGGCATGGTTAACATGTCTTTCTAGCCCCATAACCAATGTAAGTCCAAGAAACCTTGAAATTTTTGAGAAGTCACCTACCTTCAGGCATGGGTAACATGTATTTTCATTGGAACCTCCAAAAATTTTTAATCCATGTGTTTATTATGTTATTATTATGTCAACCTTACTAGAAGACTATATTCAGGTATGGGTAACATGTCTTTCCAATCACATGATAAGGCAACACTTATTTTAGACATAGTCTCATTTTTCATTAGAACTCAAGTGAATAATACAACTTAATAGTAGGATAAGACTTATAGTGGTAGCCTTAGAGAATTTACAAATACCATTGATATCACATCCTTTTGATTCCCACTTAGTTCTTTACTTTTCCATCCAAGCATAATGATCATTGGTTTATTTTAGTTTTATTTTGGAAAGAATGTCATTATATCCATGGAAAGAATCTCTTATTATTGGAAATGAATGAAAGGATTATGTGATCTTACTACATACATAATTAGTCTTGCCATGATTTGATAACATAGGTAGATATTCACATTATTGGGACTACATCTTTTCTTATTCATTTATACTTTATTAGAAAAATCAATAAAAATATGTACAAGAAAGATAGTGAAAAATCATAGAAAAGTGATAAGAATGAAAAAATATATGAAGAATTTAAAAGATATCAAAGAATGAAAAATTATAAAGGAATTAAAAAAATATAAAAGAATGGAAATAATACAATAGAATGTAAAAATTAGTAAGAAAAGAAAAAAGAAAAAAGTAGAAAGTAGAAAACTGTAGGAAGAATTAGCGCCTAAGTGTCAAACTTGACATCCCCATAACTATCATTATAGGTGGAGATTAGAAAAATTGAATGGATAGTGAAGTGCTTGGTAGATAGGATGGAGTCCTAAAAAGAATAAGAAAAGTCATGGTATGGTTTTGTGAAATATTGACAAGAATTAGTTTTTGTAGGATTGTATATATTTGCATGGCACTAGATTGATCTATAGCATGGATGATATAGGACCCCTCCCATAAGGTTTGAAACTTAGCCTTTTGTAGAATATGACTAGGATTATAGTAAAGGACTCTATTGCCAAGCTTGATAGGTACTTGTCTTATTTTGGCATGATGTCTACATTTGGAGTACTATTTCTAGATTTCATTACTCATTTGAGATACTAGTATATTTTCATCTAAGAGATTTAGATTCATTAGGCATTCTCTTTGAGCCAAACTTACATTGAGGCCAAGTGTATTGGAAGTGAAATGGGTATTGAGTTTTGCTTGGATCAATAAGATAGGTAGTTTATCATAAACTAACTCATATGGGGAATACCCTTTAGGAAGTTTCCAAGTTTATCTATATGCCTATAGAGCATTGTTAAGTTTAGTGCTCCACTCCTTTCTATAACAACTAACTATTCTAGTTAATATTCTTGTAATTTCCCTGTTAGTCACTTCCACTTGACCATTTTCTTGGGGATGATAAAGTGTAGTTAGTTTGTAATTAACCCCAAGTTTTTGCATGAGCCTCTTAAATGTAGCTCTTGTGAAGTGAATCTCATTATCTGATATAAGCATATGTGGTGCTCTAAATTATTTCACATGTTGCTAAAAGAATTTGATAGCTATTGTGCTATAAAATCTTTAACTATAGTTTCTTCTACCCACTTTGTGCAATAATCAATAGTTACTATAATGTAGAAATTTCCATTTAATATTAGCATGATGGGATCCATGAAGTCAATTTTTGAAATGTCAAAGAATTCTAATGATTATATCCACTATTGTGGTTCTTTATTTCTAGTTGTTAGCCCTCCATCTTTTTGACATCGTTCATAAGAATATGCAAATTAATGTGCATCCTAGAATATGGTAGGCCAAAAGTAACCTGTCATCATTAGTTTTAGTGTTGTCCTTCATCCTATGTAGAGACCACCACATGATCCTTTAAGTGCATCTTATAGGACTCTTTGTTGGCTTTCTTTTGGAACATATCATCTTATTAGTCTATTCGCAAATATATTATAAAGGTTTTCATTAATTGCCATATACGTATTCCATTCAATAGGAAGTTCTTGTTTGGTGAGATACATTATATAATTAGTAATCCATGACTTCTCTACTGAGTCTACAATCATTCTAATCTTAATGAATAAATTTTCATTAGGAAATTGGTTGGATATTGGTTCATCATTTTCTTAGGGTTTCCATCTAAGTCTTAATAAATGATTTGCTACAATATTTTTAGTTTATTTCTTATCCATCATGGTAATGTAAAACTCTTGTAAGATAATAAGTCATCATATCATTCTAGGACTGACTGTTGGTTTGTTCATTAAAAATATGATGGTACTATGATCAATATGAACATAAATAGGGCAATTGAGCACATACTCTCTAAGATTCTCAAGTGCATACACCACAACCCTAAGCTCCTTCTTTATGGTGGCGTAGTTGAGTTCTATTCTGGTAATGGTTTGACTAGTGTAGTGTATATAATAGGGTCTTTTCTATTCATCAAGTTGAGTAACTACTACTCCTAGTGTGTAGTTTGAAGCATCTATCATAACATGGAAAGGCTTGAACTAATTTGAAGCTCAAAGGATTGGTGTCTTAATTAATTTTTGTTTCAAGGTTGTAAATACTTTCTCATATTGTTCTGTCCATTAAAATAGTGCATCTCTCTTAGTTAGTTCCACTAGTGGTTTGGAAATATTTGAAAAGTTTTCAATAAATCTCTTATAGTATCCTATATGGCTAAGAAATGATCTAACATCATTAATAGTTTTTGGTTTCTAAGTGATATTCTAAATGACTTTGATCTTTTCCAGATCTACCTCTATTCCTTTTTTAGATACTTTATGTCCCAAAACTATATTTTCTTGAACCATTGAGTGGCTTTTCTACCAGTTGAGCTTCAAATTACTTTTCATACATATTTTCAATACTTGCTCTAGATGATCCATGCCTTGTTTAAAATCTAGCTTGTATGTGAAGAAATCATCCATATAAACTTAAAATTCATTGCCAATTTGCTTTTGGAAGATTCTTAGTATAATTCTTTGGAAGGTAGTGAGGGCATTTCACAAGTCAAAGAGCATTTTCTTATATGTAAATGTTCCCCATGGATTGGTGAATGTGAACTTCTCTTGATCTTGCGATGCAATGCGAATTTGATTATACCCACTATATTTTTGTCTAAGAAACTATAATACTAGTGTCTTGAGATAGTATTTAGGACTTGGTCAATAAATGGTAGAGAAAAGTGATCCTTGAACATCACAATGTTTAACAAGTCAAAATTAATGCAAACCCTTCACTTGCCACCTTTCTTTGGGACAATGACCAATGGGTTAACCCATTCACTATCTACTATAGGATAAATGAACCCAAGCTTCAACAGTTTTCTAACTCTTGTTTAATAATTTCCTTAAGTTTTTGGTTCAACCTTCTTTGAGTTTACTAGTGTGGTTTAACAGTTGGATTTGTGTAGACTCAATGTTGATAGATGCGTGGATCAATACCAATGATTTCATCATAATACCATGAAAATGTAGTAAGCCATTTATTCACCACTTCCAATAATTTTCTCTTCTACTCTTCATCAAGTTTGGAATTTATGGTTACCATTTTTTTTATTTAGAAAAGTATTATCAAGTGTATCTAGTAGGAATTTCAGTTTTAAGGGTTTTGGTTCATATTTCTCTTATATCTCCAATTTTCCCCATTCAATATCTTCTGCTTGGTGTGATTTCAAGTAAGGAGGTTGTCTTCTTAACTATTCTAGCTTATCAAATTTTTTAACATAGGCACTTGTGATCTTGTTTAGTGGTTTCATGCATATATTGGATTCTATTTCTTTTTCAGTAATTATCCACTAGATGCCTTCTTGTTGAGTTGATGTTGCATACATGCAATTTTGTTCACACATCTTCTATAAATTTTTTGCATGTTGTGATGGTGTCACAGTTTATGATTAAAATATTCTACCACAATTACATCCATTATCATTGCATGTGATACATGGAACTCTATATCTTTGAATGATTTTAGCTTCATTTTCCTTGGAGATTTCTAAGAACAAGTCTATGATCCCAAGCTTAGTGCCTACAATGCTAAGTCATGCTCTTTCCATAATTATGGGGAACTTCACTTTATTCTTTCCCACATGGATGACTAAGAGTTTAGCAGGATAGTGCCAACCATTTATGATACTAATAACAGCTACCACTTTTCCAAGTGAAACAGTAATGGATGAGTCTCCAAACTTTAGGAAAATCTTACTCTTCTTTAGTGGGGATAGATTTCAAGCCTTGTAGATGTCTTATGAAATAAGATTTTCTCCAAATCCAAAATCTAAGAGAGCCTTGCATGGTTTATGTCCTACTATTTGAAGGTAGACTAACTCCAAAGATCTGTTCTCTTTTTAGAAAGTTCTTCTACTTTAATTTAGTGTGTTATTATCTATGTGATCATGATAGTTATGGTATTATTATCTATAGGTACTAGAAGCATAGTGTTTCTTGGAGGAGTATGTGTGAATGGATTAGAGTTAGGTAGGGCATAGAATTTTTGGTATGAATAATGTGTTTTAGGGCATAACCTAAATTCTATGTGAATGGACTAGAACACATTTTGGTATGTCAAAACCTTAAGGAAAGTGGAGAACATAGAATTTTTGTTGTGAATAAGGTGTTTGTAGGGCATAAACAAGGACTCCACTAAGAACTCATGGAAATGATATCTACAACAAAATGATAAAGTAAAGACTACATGGATAAGATAAGATCATGGATGAAAATGAAGGCTACAAATCAAATGAAGATGCTTCAAGGACTAGAAAGAAGGAAAATTAATGGGAGAAAGCCTAAGAATACAAAGCGAAAAAATTTAGGAGATGTCTCCTAAAAAATAGTAGATGTCTCTATTTTAGAGTAGATGTCTCCCTAGGGACATCCCATTTTTCAGTGAGACATCTCTTCTAAATTAAGGTTAATCTTAGGTAGACATCCTAACTTTGAAGAAGATGTCAACACTAGTCATTTGGTAGTTGTTCCATGAATTTTAAGGATTTTTTGGAAAATTTGAGACTATAAGTACTATTCACAAAAGATTAATCATTGTCTATTCTATGTTATTGTATTCTTATTCTTCATTGTAACATCATTTTCTTGGTTGTATGTTGTACTAAGCTTCAAAGTGTAAGGACTTATAAGTTTAGTTACATTATTTCCTTGTGTTCTTTTCTTTTTCTTTTAGCTCTCTAAGGTTGATATGCTTCTTGCAAGAAGACATCCCTATTGAGTGGTTTTGCGATGTCAAAATACTTTGAAGTAAAGCTCAATTTTGTAAAGGTTATGGAATCTTGGAAACCAAATTTTGAGCTTGTTAGGACCTTGTGAGATTGAGTTATTTCATAGTGATGAAACACTCTAGTGCAAAGCTCAAAGCTTGTACAAGATGTGGTGCCCTTCAAACCACTTTTTGAAGAAAAAAAGGTATGAAGTTGTGCAAGGAATATAGCCTCCAAGTGTGGACTATCCAAGTTGGAAAACCACATAAGCTTTGGCATGTTTTTGTGGCTAATGCATTTTTAATTTGGGAAACTTATTCAACTCCACTTCTAAGTTCTTTATCTACAAGTGGTATCAAAGCTTGGTACTCTTATGTTCAACTTCAACTTTCAAGAGTGAACTATAGAGGGGACATCCTACACAAAGCCACCAATGTTTGACAGGTTTGATTTTGCTTATTAGAATGTAAGGATGCAAGGCTTCTTCGAGTTAATGGAATTTGAGGTATGGAAGTCCATCCTTAAAGGTTACAAACTACCTATCAATAGTGCATTAAAGGCCCTCAAGCCATGGAGCAAGTGGACACAGAAGAAAGAGATAAGTTCATGAATGATTCTAATGCAAAATATTATTTATATTGTGCATTAAATAAATATAAGTTTAATAAAATAGCTTCATGTAAAACTACTAAAGAAATTTGGGAAACCTTAGAAGCTACCTATGAGGGCACATCCATAGTAAAACAATAAAAACTTTTGGTTTTGCAAAGTGAATATGATAAACTTAAGATAAGGGAAGGTAAAAAGATAAAAGATTATTTTTCTAGGGTAAATGATCTAGTTGTGGCAATTAGGGATATAGGCAAGGACTTGCCTAAAAATGATGTAATCATTAAAATGATTAGAACACTATAACTATGGAAGAAATTAGACCTAAGATTACAACTATGGAAGAAATTAGAGATTTTTTTTTGTTAAAATTTGAAGAGCTTCAAAGTGCTCTTATTTCTTATGACATGAATCTCATAAGTGAAGGAGCTATAAAAGAAAAGTTCATGGCCTTGAAATCAACATCCAAAGAGAAGGAACTAGCTAAATAGGAATTGAATAGCGAAGAAGAAATAGCTCTTCTATCAATAAGAGTTCAAAGACTTCTAGCAAGAAAAGGATGAAGCCTTAATTAACTAGGATCTAACCAATCTAACTTCAAAGGTAAGGATAGAGGTAAAAATTCTTCAAATTCAAATTTTGATGCTTTTCAATAGAATTTTGGGTATGTGGTAAAAGAGGCCATGTGGCCTCTAAATGTCCTAGCAATGGTAGGTTACAACGAAAGGATAAGGCTGACGTGGACATGAAAAAGACCAACTCCTACACAAGTTGGGATGATGGAGAGTAAAGTGAGAAATAGGTTGATAGCACCACAAAATATTCTTAGCTTATATGTATGGCCCTTACAAATGAAAATTCCTCACAAATTTTTGATGAACTAAGAGGTAAGTATGATGAAATGTATAGTGAATTATGTAAAGAAATTCTTATCCTACATTATTTACTCAAAAAGGTAAAAAAATATGAATAGAAAATTTTCTAAACTTTATACCTTACCTTCCAAGTTAAAAGGAGAAATCTTAAACATCAAGGCTAAGATTCAACTATGATGAGTGGCGAGGTACCCCTAGACTCAACCATACAAATACGAGCGTTACACGCGCAATCCAGTCGAACTCCGCAAACTAAGTGCCTACATGCCTTATGGAACACCTAAGGTTAATCATTTGTTGTCTTCCTAGAATTACTTGTCTTTTTCATAGTTGTATGGTTAAGTAAGTCTGAGGTATGTGATTTTTATGTCTTTTATGTTTTATCGCCTATGCTAATGAGGTAAAGGGTGAAGAAACTAATGAGGTAAAGGGTGAAGAAACTAAGTGACTAACTTTAACTAACTAAGTTCTAATGCCTAGCATCAGTAT
>MNCI01031599.1:1045723-1065555 GCA_015680685.1 Gnetum montanum
GGAACTCCTACTGCAGGCACATGGAAATTATTCTATCTCTGGAGAGGTAAAACTGCCATAGTTTTGCTAAGGGTCTAGATCTAGAGTGAGAAACAAGGGAGAGTCGCTTCTTATTTATAGAAATGGCGATGAACTGTGATATTGCGTATAATAGATCACGTACGCAATATCACAGTGAGGATGCAATATCACGTCCCATCATATTTCCATGACTGAATAAAAACTCATCCTCGAGTTCCTTACAAAATAGTGATAAGGTATGGGATTATTAACTTGAATGGAACTAATGGTGAATGGGATGACATGTGAACAGATCATCATTACAGAACATGACAAAACTGTATTCACGACAACAAGAGTGAACACTTTATACATTTGACATCAGGCCTTATTTGGCAGTTGAGAAAGAGGGAGAGAGAGAAAGAAGTTTTACTACTGCCAATGCCAAGATTTTGCCTTTTGTTGTCCATCCATAAGTGCGTCATCCATCTTGTTCCTTGCATAGCTTCTTTAGCACCGATCCATTTCAAGTGTTCCCTCTAGATCCAATCCATTGCTGTATGATTGCCATCTGCACACACAACACAGTCTTTATATTAGCAAGGGTAAATGAATCACAGTGTAGTGGATACCTTGCTTTGGTGAAAGGTCCATTAGCTGAGTTGTGGTATGTATGATACTGGTTTGGAGATATATTCATGGTGACTACCAAAGGTGTAGGGGTTAGGAGAAAATCGAAAAAAATTGGGTCCGAACCCCCATGACTAAGAGCGAACCTCCGGTAGCGATAGAATGGAGAAAGAATAAAGAACAAGAAAGATAGAGAAAAAGAGACAACTATAACGTTTATGAAATGGATGTCAAGATGGAAATGAACAAAATAGAGTGGACTGCAAAAATGTTAAGGGAAAGCATTTAACTAGTGTACCAAAGAGGAATGTCAGTGGGTCCTCCCCAAAGCAGGCTCATGCCTTTAATGCCCTGACAAACCCACATTCAAAGAGTCCGTAGGCTCTAGGAATGTCATTTGGAATAAGAGTTAAAGTCTTAACCACAAGAATTTACCAAAAAGAAAAAAATGTGTCAACTAAAATATACACTAATGATACAACCGACAATGAGGTGAACAATAGAGAGAAGGATGGAGAGAAGAGAATGGAATGGAATCCCAATAACAAGGTGGTGTACAGCCCCCTGTGTATTTCAATGATTAATGTGACTTAGTAGATCCCATTTCAAGTCTAGCCTCAAAAAAACCACTTCCAGTGACTTCGCATTAATTCATTCAGCCAATCCATCCACTTGAAGTAGTAAGAATGCATCCCTCAAAGAGCCACCACCATTCCGACGAAACGAAGGAGGACAAAATAGGAAGCGAGAAGGGCCTTAGTTAGAGGGAACATGTTTATTTTAGTTCCATAACTAGTGCTTGTAGCCCAATGATTATTTTTTCTAAGGGGTGTGCTTTGAATTCTCACTATGTTTTTTTGTTTTTTTATGTGTTTATACATGAGAACCACACAAATCAAAGACTTTGTTATTTTTATTAACTCAGCTTCCCGATAATTAGGTAACGTCGAAGTGGTAAGAAAAATCAAGAAGAAAACATCCAAGCACCCAAGAGAATGGCCAAAAAAATGCATCAAGTTCCCTTGAAGTCACACCTTTTTCAATCCTTGAGTCCTTCCTTAGTTTGAGAAATGTCCAGTCACAGATTCATTATAGTTCTTATTATTTTGGAGAAAGGGACTGTACAGTTCCAAGCCAAGAGAGACCATAGAAATTTGTGGATGTATGGATGAACCATACCTTATTATCAACATTATAATCTTAAAGGTAAAAACCAAACATTAGCAATCAATAGAAAATAGTTCATACCATCATTAAGAGAACTTATTAAGTGATAAACTTAACAAAACAAAATAAAATAGACAAACACACAAATAAATGGAAAAGTATGAATGATGTTGTAAAACAAAAACAAGAAGAGTTAAAGAAATCGTAAAATAAAAATGTGTAAAACAAAAATATGTAAAACAAAAACTTAAAAGAACTAAGGGCCTCGAATGATTAGCATAGGTGGCCATCTCCCCCATGACTGAATTGAAAGGGAGAGATCCAAAATAATGAGCGTTTGTTTGAATTTCTTAAAAGTGTCCAACTTCTCCCAATTGATGTTTTCAGGTTAAGTGTTGGAAGTTGGCGACACTCATATTCCAATGTATTTATGCCTTTGTTGTGGGCATGAGTTGTTCCCCCAGTTTGATCCATGCATGTTGGTGGGTTGCTCTCTTGATTAGCTGTCAACGACTGGGTGTTCTCTTGTTGTGTAGTTGCTACATACAGGCACCTTTGTATTTGAGTTTCTTGGGCACACTAGTTCCATGCAGGAGATTCTGAGCATTCCTCCATGTCATTACCCTCTAACTCACTATATTTGATGCATGGAACTTTCTTCTTCTCGATCTTTCCATAAATTTTTTCCTTACATGTTTCCAAGGAAAGATCATGGATTCCTAGGCATGTGTTGATGGTATTAAGCCATGCCCTCCCCATTATAATTGGGAAGTCCCCTTTGTTACTGTTGACTTCTATCACCAGGAAATCAGCTGGGTATAACCAACCACACATAGTGGTAACGATGTTTTCCACCAATCCCAAGGGAATGGTGATGGACTGGTCAGCTAGCTCTAGTTGAATATTGCTCTTCTTGAGTGGAGGCAGAATCCAGGCTTTATACATTTCTCGTGATATTAAGTTGACTCGGAACCTGAGTCAAGAATAGCCTTATGAGGTTCATTCCTAGCGACTTAGAGATAAATTAGGGGGCTTCCAGGATTAGAGAATTTCTTGTGAAGGTGTCCCACCTTGATCCAGTCAATAACGGTATGTGTTAGAATAACCGTGTGCATTAAGCTCTATTGTTGGTTTGAAGGGAGCTCTGAAGCCTTATTTGTTGGAGGAGTGATCATAGACTCAACCACTTGTCATTGTGAGAGCTTGTTTGGACTCCTAGTTTTGAAGAAAGGTCTTCTCTTTATACAGTTTCCAGAACCAGTAGCAGGTTGAAGGTTTACAACTCTCATAGCATTACGTTGCTATGGTTGAGTAGGGAGTTCCCCTTGCATTGTTGGAGCAGATGGTAGTGGAACTATCAGCCCCAAAGATGCGGATGGATTCGGAGGATGGTATGTATGTGGTGTCTCCCATAGGAGAAGGAGTTCTAAAATAATCCTGAACTTGGTAGTGATGTTGTGGGGTTGTGTGACCCATAGAGTCACTTGGAGAAACCGATTGCTACACGTAGTAGCCATATGGGTTTGGTTGCTGGTAAGGGTATTGTTGCCTAGGCAGTGGCATCCCCCATGACTGTGGGTGTTGCCACTACTAGTGTTGCTTGATAGGTTGTGGCGGAGTTCCACTTGGATAATATATTAATGGTTGGTGGAACTACCTTGGGTTACCTTAGGGATAAGGTAACCAATGGGGTGCTTGCGTTCTATTAAGTCGGGTTGAGTGCATACACCCCGGACTCTTGCAGATGTGAGATTATTGGGCAACATCCCTTAGGATGGTCATATTGGCATATCTCACATCCACCATCATTGTCCATGTCAGAATCCACAACCTCATCAACGATAGTCATTTTTCCCTTACCCTTGTCACGTGCATGGCCTAAATCTCTCTGCTTTTTCTTTTCATGGTTACTACTTAGTTCCTCCTTAGACTCCTCTATAATTTTTAGGACAGTTTCAATTTTACTATCTAAGGAGCTCCATATTTCATCTACCTTAGTTGATACTTTCATTGTTAATTTCTGAAGTGGCAAGGTTTTTCTATCACCAACTCTTCGAGTGGTGACTCATCCTCTTCCTCATAGAATCTTACTCCCTTCTTTCAGAGGGAGGGATTGCAGTTGTACTCTTCCGTGCTTTCTCTTTTCCGTAGCTCCCCTTCTTCTTTAGCTACTTGATCCAACAATCTATGAAATTCATGAGATCTAAGTTTAGATAATCTCCCTTTGGCATATGTCCCAAGGGTTCTCCTAGTTTTGTGTCTTAGCCCATCTACGAGATGGTGGAGTTGATCTTGTTGTGCGTAAACATGGCCTGGGCAACGATGTAGCAATGCATAATATCGGACCATGGTAGCATCCAAGGGTTTGTGATTATCCTTCTTCCATCCTTGGATCTACTTACCCAAGTTGGACACTCTAGAGTACGTTTGGTATTTATTGTTAAATAATTCTAGCATTGTACTCCACCTCCTAATGGTTTCTAGCTCTAAAGACCAGTACCAACTTTCCACTTCCTTTATGAGTGTCCTAGGAAACAACTTTAACTTCTGCCACTTATTTTCAATATTTTGCAAGGCACGAGCATCCTAGAATGCCTGTAAGTGATTTTGTGAATCAGCATTATATCCCCCCTAAAATCATGGGATATTATTCATGTCTAGTCTTTTGGTCCGACTATCTTTTTGGTGCCTTGTAGGTATTCTCACTGCCTCCGTAATGTCTAACATACTTCAGGTTGCTAGTAGGGGTTCCTCATGATCATCTCTCTCATGATGTCTATGATGCCTATGTGGTTCTCTACTTTCCCTTCTTCCATACCTTGATTCTCTTGAATGCCCTCATCCTCACTCTTGACTCTCTCGTTGAGGTCTCTCATCTTGCTTACCCTTATCCTCATCATTGTGCTCCTTGTGACTGCGTTCTGATATGGAAGGAGAGGGTGAATGATGTGATAAAGGAAAAGAAGAAGGAGAACCATCGCCATGGCGATGTCTCCTACCTTCTCTTCGATGGTTACGGCCCTGATCGTGATAATGATCCGAATGCCCATCCTTGTCATGTGTTTTTGTTCCCTTAGTGAACACTTGGTGTTCACGGGGATCAAAACCAAGGTTGTGAATTGTAGAGTGTAGGTTCTGATACCCTACCTCCTCACTATCGTTAAGAGGGGAAACATCATTTTTTGGAGAACCTATTGAGATAGGTTCACCACCCTTTACTTCTCTTATGACAGACGAAGCATTGCAAGGTCCTTTGCCCTTTAACGATGTGTGATAGCTCTCCTGCCGCAAGTCCCTTAGATGTTGCAGTGTTGTGGGATGGTAATCCCTTATGTCATAATCTTCTACAATGTATTCAGCATATAATTCCATCATTCCTATCTGTGCAAGAGCACGAAGGAGCATGTTATGGACTACCCAATCTAGGGGTAACACTATGTTACCTTGCAAGTCTCTCCATTGCAGTTGTTCATCCTGATGGAGGTTAAAAGTAAAATTGGGTATATACTCATCACGATGAGTATATATCACCTGATACTATTGAGGAACTAGTAGTTCTTAGTTATGCATGTTCGACCGCCGACTATCTCTTCTGTGATCCCTAGGTGGTGAAGTGCTCTTATGAAAAGAAGAAGACATTGTGTCTTATTCGGTGTGCTGATTAACCTTTTTTTAAATTTTCTTCTGATTAACCCTAAGGGTTCGTTTAAGCTTTCTAATGATGTGGATGATTTCCTATGTTCTACTTAGCACACAAACAACTTAGTCCCCGACAACGGCACCAATGATGAGTGGCAAGGTACCCTTACACTCAACCATACGAATACGAGCATTACATGCGTGATCCGGTTGAACTCCACAAACTAAGTGTCTACATGCCTTATGGAACACCTAAGGTTAATCGTTCGTTGTCTTCCCAGACTTACTTGTATTTTTCACGATTGTATGATTAAGTAAGTCTGAGGTATGTGATTTGTATGTCTTTTATGTTTTATCGCCTATGCTAATGAGGTAAAGGATGAAGAAACTACGTAACTAACTTTAACTAACTAAGTTCTAATGCCTAGCATCAGTATCCATTCCCACTTTCTGTTCACACCCTAAGCCGATGCGACCTTCTGGGATTACCAAATGCTATTCATTGCTGGGATTACCAAGTGTAACGCACGTGCTCGAAGCAGTCGTACTGAATGCCCTTAGGAGTGTTGAGGGTTGAGAGAGATTAATTAACTAATAAAGCATTTAAATGATGAAAAATAAATAACAATAATTAAAGTCCTATTTAGCTTAGTCCATGCACTGCAAGGTTTATCCAAGAAGTTCATCTTTATTTCCATACACAAACTTGTGCTCAGGTACAATATTTGCTCGAATAAAGATCCATTCACTTTGGAACTCCTACTGCGGGCACATGGAAATTATTCTATCTCTGGAGAGGTAAAACTACCAGAGTTTCACTAAGGATCTAAATCTAGAGTGAGAAACAAGGGAGAGCTACTTCTTATTTATAGAAATGGCAGTGGACTGCGATATTGTGTATGATACATCACATACTCGATATCACAGTGAGGACACGATATCGTGGCCCATGCAATATCACGTCCCATCAAACTACTAACCTTGTTAGATAAAGATAAATGCAGGGATACTCAAGAAGAAGGGGTCAATGAAAATAATGGAAATCAACCTAGAAGTAAAAGCTTGAACTAAAATCCATAAAAGGATACTGATACTAGCACAAGCATAATTATTCATGAATATAATACTTTAAATGTTTGTAAAAAATGTGGACATAAATAAGATTATTATTATCCTCATATTAGATGAAATAACATTGATGTTTGGTCTTGTCAAAAGGAACCTAATGATTGTATCTTGCAAGATGCAATAACATGGAAAGAGAATGGGTTGAAAGTTGAAAAATCTTTATCAGAATGGATGATACAATCAATGATCATAGATTCTCCCATCTTGGAGAACATGTACAAAAAGGATTGCCATACAAGATTGAAGACATCAACAAAGGAACAAAAGAAAGAAAATCAAAGGGTAAGGAGGCACTCCATGATAGAGGACCTCATCTCAAACTTCATTAGTCTTTCTCACATCAATAAGCAAGTAAGGTAAACCATGGTAAGTTTTTATTTCCTTGCTTGCTAGTTAAAATATGGGTTAGTTTTTGAATATCTTATGAATTCTTTAATCATCAAAGAAAACATATATCTTAATTCATAAAAAAAGAGATCAAACTAATATGGATATTTCTCATGTTATCTCATGAACTATTTATTTGTTTACATGTCCTTAAAAATTTATTCTTGAAGAATATTTAAATTTGAGAATCAAGAATGACATTGCATCCACGTTTATCATAAGATGCTACAAACTTGAGAATTTGAACCAAGCTTTGCAGGAAAATGATAAAGAAATGCATAATTGGATGATCAAGAAAGATAAATTTTCTATGATTTATGCCTAATAATTTTTCTCTAATGTTTTTATCTTTCTATAATCTTTGTTGGATTACTCAATAATCTTGAATAAGCAATATTGTGAACAATTAACTATAGGTCCTGAAACTATTAATGAAAAAGTTAAGCACATATGTAGGTGGAGCTTGGACCTCATGAATTATTATGAAGTATTAATACTTGGGAAGTGTATGAAGATATTCTTCATCTAATACAAGGTATATCCATCTAATACAAATTGAAGGTAAAGGAGAAATTTTTTTTATTACCTAAGTGTGACATGCCATCTCCAAATGTCATGGAAAATGTCAAATATACATTATATTAGACATTATGCATAATAATACAATATACCAAATGTGAAATATATGTAACATTAAACATTATGTGTATAGGAAATAATAGAGAAAGTACAGAATGAGAAAGAGAAGAATGCTTTATTAATATAGAATAGTGTATCTGGATTATGCTCTAAGAGTGTTCCTTCGAATTTTCTTCCTTTAACATATATCCCTTAGAGGCAATCCAACACTGCCACCATAGTTAGGCCTATTACTGGCTAGAAGGGAGGGATGGCCAATCCACTTCCTATCCCACTTCACCTAGATCCTATGACTTGCCTATACTAGGTCCATCATCCATGCCTAGCATGAACTCTAAGTGTGGGTATAAATGCCTTACGTCAAACCCCCAATGGTTACCTCAAGAGTCACATTTGTTATTATAATGCACCATTTCAAGTGCTAATTATAACTACCCTTTCAAGTCTTGTTACAATAACAATAACAGTTGTTATGAAGAGTCACCATCTTTTTTATGTAGCAACATCATTTAGGAATGAGGATGTAACACTAAGAGTGATCATCAATTATGCAAGTATCTAGAATTCATTTGAATATATCTCTAAGCTTGTACTACATCTTTAACATACTTTGAATATATATTCTTTTCAGTAATTAAGTTCATTGTTGTTAATACGAACTAATCAATTCCCACTTGATGAAGTTAAATTTGACCAAATAATGACATCATAGCAATGGCATCGTATCAATGATGTTGTTGATATGATGTCACCACTCATGATACATCATCATTGATATGATGTCTCAAGATGTGTGCACTTCTATAAATATGACACTTGGACATGCAATCCAACAACTTTTTATTCCATCCTTAGGCAAATTCTTGTAGTTTTGTTTCATAGTTTTAGCAATAGAATGAATGCCCACAATGTGATGTTGAGCAGTTGTACGAAGTCTTTATTTGAGTGAAGTGTACTTAGGCACAATTCATGACCAAAAATAAAGATCGAGATTTCTTTTCATCATTGTATCATTCACTTAGTTTTATTTTTTTACTTAGCATAGTTTTTACTATTTTCTTAGTTTAATCATTTACATTTCCAAGTATTTTACTTTACTTATTCATTAGTAAAGTAGAATGAGTATGACTAGTTTCAAACATTTAAGGATAATCATTTGGTAATTCTAGTAGTGTTATTGTTTGGTTTGTCCAGCAACATAATGCTTGGTAATCCCAATAATGGTTACATGAGCCCAAGACATATATGGTAAGCTAGAACCAAATTCTCATCCCTCTAGGCTAGTTTAGATTTACCTTCTTGTTTTTAGTTAGATTAAATAATTAATTTCTCCATTACTATTACCATTAGCATAAGGCTGCAACAACATCAACCATCGTATGCATCACTTTGGACTAAACCATACATGACAAAGCTACCACTAGTCCAAGTGGGAAGACAACATCCTGTGATCAATACTTAACAATCTAAATGCTAAACTACTACCATCCATGGAATTCAATTGGATTGTGCATGGACACTTGTGATTTGTATGGTTGGGCATAGGGGGTACCCACTGCTCATTACCACTGAAGTAAGATGAAGTACTCACACTTTTATTCTAAAGTTATGAAAACCTCTTAGGGTGTTTTGAAAATGAACGAATAATTTACTATAAGCTTCCCTAAGATACATGTGATCAATGTAAATATCTTAGAAATTACTTTATATCTTGATCTTATTTTGAAAGTTGACCTATCTTTTATAAGTAGCATATGTATGTACTTGTTTTCCTTCATATGAAAGGAATGTGATTATGAAGGTGTATTGAGAAATTTTTTATGAGGTTTTATTTGGATGAAGAATGTGTAATCCTTAACTATCTTTTGATCTTATTTCTAGTTGCAAGGTTCCACTTCCTTTTTGATGATGTCCAAAAATGGGGAGAATTTCATGATCTTATCTTAGATATCATATGTTATTGTGATATAAATGGAGTAATCTTAACTTAGATATCATATGTGATTGTGATATAAATGTGTTACTTGTAACATGAAGTATCATGAGCACAATTTCTATTAAATGATAATAACCTTATGGACATACGTGATGGATATATTTGAATAGCTTAGATCTTATGATGGTATTAATGTTCTTGTTTCTAGGCTCTTGGTCATAAATGTTCTCATTCAAAAATTTACAAGTATCTTAATTACTAATGAATTATGTGTTGTATTAAGAATGCACTTTTGCTGCAATCTTTCAACATCTTTAGTTCAATCAATTTCAGAAACTACTAATCTATTTTTTAAATTTTTAGACATCACCAGAAAGGGGGAGATTGTTGAACTTTTGGTATTTCAAAACCTTAAAAAAATGGAGAATATAGAATGATTATTGTGGATAATGTGTTTGCAAGACATGAACAAGAACTCCATTGAGAACTCAACGAAATGAGATCTACAACAAGATAACAAAGTGAAGACTACATGGGTAAGATGAAAGCATGGATGAAAATGAAGGCTACAAATCAAATAAAGATGCTTCAAGGACTAGAACAAAGGTAAATTGATGAGACAAAGTCTCATAAGACAAAGCTCAAAAGTTAAGAAAATGTCTCCTAAAAATAGTATATGTCTCTATCTCAGAGTAGACATCTTCCTAGAGACGTCCCACAAAAGAAGTTCCATTTTCCAATGAGATATCTCTCCTAAATTGAGGCTAATCTCAGGTAGACATTCCAACTTTGCAAAAAACATCTACACTAGCTATTTGGTAGTCGTTGCATGAATTCTGAGGAGTTTTCAAAAACTCTAAGGCTATAAGAAGATACCAAAATCTTGGGAAGTGTGTAAGTACTATTCACATGAGATCAATTATTGTCTATTCTATGCTATTGTATTCTTGTTCTTCATTGTAACATCACTTGCTTGGTTGTATGTTGTATTGAGCTTCAAAATGTAAGGACTTGTAAATTTAGTTGTGTTTTTTTCCATGTGTTTCTCTCGCTTTCTTGTAGCCCTACAGGGTTGATGTGCTTCTTGCAATAAGACATCCATATTAAGCTTGTTAAGATCCTACAGGATTGAGTTTTTTTGTAGCGTTAAAACACTCTAGAGTGGAGCTTAATTTTGTAAAGTTTGTGGGATTCTTAAAACCACATTCTAAGCTTGTTGGGACCTTGTGGGGTTGAGTAGTTTTGCAACAAAAAAACACTCCAATGTAGAGCTCAAACTTGTACATGATGTGGTGCCCTTCAAACCACTTTTTGAAGAAACAAAGCCCTAAGGTGTGCAAGGAATCTATCCTCTAAGTGTAAATTACCTAAGTTGGGAAACCACATAAACTTTGGTGTGTTATTGTGGCTAGTGCATTCTTAATTTGGGAAACTTATTCAACCCCCCTTCTAAGTTCTTGATCCATAAAGTCCCCATCCTTTAAATCTTTTTTGGACTTCCCCTGAAAAAGGGATGTTTCTTGGCTATTAGTTCACTTACTATTACATCCTCTTGTATAGTTATTGCCCTAGTAGTGCTCTTATGTTGTGGCTATATTGGCAGCTCTCCTTACATAACAAATGATAGCACTAGTAGTAAGGAGTTAGGATTTTAAAGTGACGAACCATGTGTTGGTTGGAAAATGTAGAAATTTGGATCCATCCATGAGGTAGTGGGTTTATGATACTCTAGTGGATAGTAGTGAGAGAAGACATGGACTGAATGCTCCCTAGAGAAATTGGACATTGTAAATAGTATCCATAGGGATTAGATTGCCTATATGGATATTTTTGCCTTAGTTGTGGTAATCCCCATGCTTGTGTTTGTTTTCACTATTGCTAGTATTGTTCCTATGCTTGAGGATATGCCCTACTTGGATAGTAAGTTTATTGCTAGGGCTATCAAAAGTTACCCTATGAATAAGGTAACCGTCTAGGCATTTATTTCTTAATGAACTTTTGGTTAAGTACATATGTCCTAAACTATTGTAAGGAAACATCCTCTAGGATGTTCATATTGGCACACTTTGCATCTTTCATCATCCTGTGAACTGGAGTTTGTTATTTCCTCTACTGTAGCAACTTTTTTCTTTATTCCTATAATTCTTTCACCACTCTCTTCTTTTCTTCCTTTCCTTGCTTTAGTTTAGTGTTTGTTTAGTCTTTTCCTCTACTATTCTTAACACTATAGAAAATTTCTAATCCATAAAATCTCACATTTTTTCTACCTTAGTTACAATGTCATTAACTGATTTTTGAATTGGTAGCATCCCCTATTTGATCATATCTTTTAAAGGTTTTTTCTTCTTTTTGATTTGTATATTCTCACATCCCTTTTCCTGATGGCGGGATCTCTATGTATTCTTTGATAGATCCTCTTTTCCTTAACTCTCCTTATTCTTTTGCCATGTGATCAATGATTCTTTGAATATGATGAGTAGTCATCTCAAATAGTCTTCCTTAAGAATATACCCCAAGTATTTCTCTTGTCTTATTTCATAGTCCATCAATAATGTGTCATAGTTGCTCCCTTTGAGAAAATCTGTGGCTTGAGCACCTATGTAATAGTGAATAGTATCTACCCATTACCACATCAATGAATTCAAGTATCCCTTATTTTCATCATTAAATCTATTTTACAAATTAGAAACTTGAGAATAAGTTTGATAGTTGTCATTAAAGAGCTCTAGCATGATACTCCATCTTCGAATTAATTCCAGTTCTAAAAATTTGTATTAGCTTTATGCTTCTTTTATGAGCATTCTAGGAAAAAACTTTAGTTTCTACCAATTCTTTTCAATATTCTACAAGGCATAGACATTATGAAAGGCTTGAAGATGGGGTTGTGGATCTACATTGTATCTGCCTTCAAATTTAGGTATATTATTCATATCTTATCACTTGATGTAACTATCCTTTGCATGTCTGGTAAGAATATACACTGCTTCTGTGAACTCAATCATGTTTCAAGTGGCCAGTAAGGGTTCTTTATAGTCTTTGGATTTATGAGCTCTATTGTAGTGATGATCCCTTTGATGATCATGATGCTCTCTCTCTTCATGTCTGATCTTTTCTCTTCTTTGCTCATAATTATCATCTTCTACATCATGATGTCTTCTTTGATGTACATATCTCTCATGATGCCTTCATCTCTCCCCATCATGATCTTTATTTCTTCTTTCTCTCTTATTAACATCTCTAGAAGAGTGTGATGAAAAAGAGGAAGGAGTTGGAGAACAGTGCCAGCTAGTTCTCCTTCTGTGACTCCTTAATTCTTCCCTTTTTTATTCAATGGAGGTTTTAGGCCTTACGTTCCTCCTAAGTGTGGAGTCTTATCTCCTTTAGATGTTTCCACAAGAGTTGAATATACTTGTATCTTGATGGGATATTTTATATGGATGATTAGTGTTTGAGATTAAGATCCATGGGTTTGATATAATTTCTTCATTTAGAACATAGCATTGCTTCTTTCTTCTAGGATAATTGGTTGAGGTACTTTCTTTCCCTTCTCAAGCTTGTGTCTTGTCTTCATGGTATCATCCCTTTTTACTTGAGCCTATATTATTTGGTATGACCTATTCATATGCTTGGTGACATGGTAACCTTCTTGCACATTACCAAGGTTTGACCTCATAAGGGTTGCTTACAACATTCATAATGTGGAGCATTTTGGAGGTAAGATAATGTTATCCTGCAAATCTCTCCATCTTAGTTTTTAATCCTAGTTAAAAATAAATATGATGTCAAGATAGTATGGATCAGTGTGAGCATAGGAGATTCTATTTTACATTAGCACACTCCAGTCTTCTTCATTATATTCCTTGTTATGACTCTTATTAAATTTAGTAGTAGGTGGTAATTTCTTATTAATTTTAAAAGACATATTAAATGTTTAATACCTTAAGTATGTAATTTTGGGAAAAAGTTAGTTTAAGTGTGAAGGATGAACTTGATAATTCATAACACAACAAACTCTGTAAAATTAATTACTTAACGACCATTGACACATCCCTAGCAATACTACCAATGATGAGAAATTGGGTATTCCAACACTCCAGCATACAAATCATGAGTATACACGTACGACCTAATCGTAATCCATGGATGAACAATGTAAATTCACTAGTAGTTAATGTTCATTTCATGATTGTTGTCTTCTCATATTGAGTTAGTAAAGTTTGAGCTATATGGTTTAACTCTTAGTGAGGCGTATGATACATTGATGTTGTTTGACTTTAATTGTCCTAAACGCCAACATAATGAAAATTAAGATGAAGTCTAAGTCTAAGTATATCATAAATGTAAATCTATGCTAGCCTATGATGATAATTATCTGCTCATAGCTTATCATATGCATCAAAGGATCATGTAACTATTACTAGGATTACCAAGTGAATCCACTACTAAGCAAATCAAATTAACTCACTACTAGGTTACTAAATGATTATACTTCATTCTTGTAACAAATCGTACTTATATCACCTTACTAAAAAACATAGGAAAAAGTAAAGTACATAGAGATTATAAATGACTTAAGTAAAGTAAACATGTTGAAAGGTAAATTTAAGCTAAGTAAAAAATAACTAAGTAGAATGTTGTAATGATAGAAAAAAATCTCAATCTTTATTTCTAGTGATGAATTCTGCCTAAGAACAATCCACTCAAACAAAAATTCTATACAACTATTTAACACCACTCTGTAGGGATTCACTATATTGCTAAGTCTAAAGCACAAAAAAAACCTACAAGAATTTTTTATAGTGTTTGTGAAAGGTTGTTTGTTTGACACGATGAAGGATTGGTATTTATAGTGGTCACTAGGACCCACTACATCACATCTACAATGACATAAGTAGAATGCCAAAGGTTTTATCATTGAGATTCTATTCGATTTTTGTCATTTTGGGCCTATTTTCATGAAAATATATATTTTAATCCTATCTATAGATCATTTTCTATCTTTTGGTGAATTTCTAGAATTTTTGAAACTTTTTCCAAACTACTCCTTGGATATTTTATTATCAACTCATAATATAAACATGAATTTTGCAAGAATTTTGATTACTATGGATTTTGGATATTTTGGAAATCTTTTGGGATTTTTGGAATAAAATAATAATATTTATATGGCCAATTTTGCTCAATTAGTAGTGGAAGCCATAAATCTTTGAGATGTCCCCTTCTACATCTTGTAGTGGAGTGTTCTTTAGTGGGACCTATCCCACAAGAACAAGGGTTGTTGGATGGATTTCCTACCTTGGATTTTGATTCGTGAGTTCATGTGAGGCTATGGATTTAGTTGAGACCATGACACTAAGTAGTTGAGTCCAGTGGTGTGCAATAATGCATATTCAAGACCTATCCTTCCAATGATATGTTTTCCTCGATCATTGAGAATGTTACTACTAAGGATATTACCAAAATCTAGCTATGAGTGACTTTTTTGGAGTTACAAGGATAATCTAATGGTAGTAGTGAGGTTATTCCAAGACTTGTTGGTATATCTCTTGGGTAGTAAGGATAACCAAGAGCTAGCCTTTAGAGATGTCTGGATTAAAATATATAATCTTTGGATTTTTAATTGAAAAATTTGTGATTTCTTTGGACATTAAATAATTAAAAGGATAATCAAATGATAATAGTGAGTATATTCTTTTAGAAGTGAGAATAACCAAGACCTAGCTTTTAAAGAAACCTAGATAAAATATACATTGTTTGGTTTTTTAGCTTTCTTTTGTATTTTTGAATTTCCTTTGGATTTTTAGAAAAATTTGTGGCATTTATGCACTTAAAAACATTCTTAAATATTTTATTGGAAACATTTGACTAGCCCAGAACCTTTATGCTCAGTGAAGAGGGAAATATAATAACCTTTCTTATTTGAGGGGTTCTAACTCCTCTTGCATTTCGATGCAGAGAGCTCAAAGCAAGTAGGGAACTATTGAAAGAGGAACATGAGACAAAAGGTGGATCAATTCTATATAATATGGATGCTTTCAAATTTTAAAATCATTTTTGTATATTTTGTATTTTTAAAAATAAAAACCTTGTACACTTTTTGGATATTTAAGCCATGTATCTATTTTGATGAATAAATAATAAAGTATGATAGATATGAGTTTGTCATCTTTTCCATTAAGATCATGAGATTACAAGGATCATTTTTCATTTTGGCTATCTATCATATATTAATATCTTATTTAATTATTATCTTAATTTTTCAAATTAATTTGGTAAACCTAAAAAGTAAATATCCTTATATCTAGATGTCCAATTGAGGTGAAACAAGTGTCATTAGGATCATTAATTTACATACTATTTTACGATGTGCCTAGCAAAATTTTTTAATGTCTATATTTTTGTTGTTGTGCAAATTTCTCTTTTTCATTAATTAAATTTTATTTAGCTATATATGTGAGTGGTATAAGATTTTGTTGTACTATATTAATAATAAGAAAGGTTATTATGTTTTTCTCTTTCATATAAATAACCAAGTTTATTATAATAAGAAAGAAAAATTAGGAGGCTGATCACCAAATTTATTTAATTGACTATATAGTTACCAAGACATATATCACCAAGTTTAGAAGAAGATCACCAAGTTTATTAATATTTACCCCCAAGCCATATAGTCATTTAAATAACCTTTATGCTCCTAAATAATAATTTTTATGTATTTTCTTAATTCCTTTTGAGTTAGTAAAGCAAGGATAAATCTAGATTCTTAGGGTTTCATAACATCTCTATTAGTTATTTATAGGATATTTTATAGATATTTAATAGGGGTATTACAAAAAACAAAACTTAAACTAGTTTCTTTACCTTAACAAATCGAACTGTAACAAAGTTGGTATGCAACACATGAAGTTGAATGCTAAGAGATTAGATCACCCTAAGAGAAGAAGAAATAACAAATGAGTAAGAGCAATCAATACATGAGAGATTCAAACTCTTAACTAAACAAAATATTATAAAATTTTAGCCAATATAGTAACAATGGCTTACGATGGATTATTTCCTTGATTAAATTCATGATAGATAGAAAATTTTAAATAAGAGTTCAATAAATAATATAATAGTTCTAGTTCATATAGCAAAGAAAATAGAAGAAAATTTTGAGCAAGTTTAATGAAAATATGATATTTTCCAAAATTCTCATTTTCCAATTCACAATATGAACCACCTTCCATCAACCTATTCTTATTAATAAATACTAAGAAATCACTAACATCTAAATCCAAAAGCTCAATAAAAAATTATTAACAAAAGAATCTAATTGATACCAAAACAAAAATTCAAAAGAGGAATATCTTCAAAAAAGAAGACCATAATAATACAAGGCAAGTTAATTAAATGATAATTAAAATGTCTCACAAATATAATGGGGAATACACTAATAATATTTATAAGATAATGAGATCAAATCCTTTACAAGACATAAATAAAGCAAAGATCAATAAAATTTCAAGATAGACTAGGGGGTTAAGAACAAGGGGTGTTACAATTACACCAAGTATAATTCTTCTAATTTAAATGACGTGAGAATAAAAAGCAAACATCAAAAAGAAAATAATTTTCTTAAAATTGTACTAATCTTATTTTTCTTAAAAAGATAAATTAGGAGGAAGATCACCAAGTTTATTTAAATGACTGTATGTCTTGGGGGTAAATATTGTTAAAAAAGTTTTGGATTCCAACACCACCCCTTATTTTTCAACATTATGTTATGCTAAATCTACCAACTATTTCTTAGCTATATGTTGTATGTTCTTCAAGTCTAATATTTTTTAATTATAAAATAGAAATTTAATGTTTTACTTATATTCATTGAGACCCCTTAGATCTATCAAAATAGCTTTTGAATTCTTTTTAATGAACTTTTTAAATTTATAACTCAATGTTGTTTAGTGGCATCAAACCTGTGACCTAGGGTTACCAAACCAAAACCCTTACTACTAAGCTAACAATTTAATGTTTTTACTTTGAATAGATTTTCTATCATTCACTCCTAGGAAAAGAAGAAAAGATAACTCACCATTGAATCAAAACAATGAAAATTTGCAAGAAAGGTAAGAAAACTGTAAAGACTCAAGCAATCTGCACAACTAATCCATAATCCATCAAAACCTCTATAGCTTCAATCTTCCACAACACCTCTCTAAAATCATCAAAGTGTGAAAAAGGAATGATTCGTGGAAGTTTTAATGGAGATGACCATGAAAAACCATGGAACAAGAGAAAACACCAATTTTCCAATCCAACACAAAACTAAAAAAAATACCAAAAATCTAATCTATCTCAAACATAACTTCCTCTCCCACTCAAATAACTCCCACATATGCCAAAACAATTAAAAGAGAAAAATACCATAAAATCCATCATACTAAAAATATATTAAACATCCTCTCAAAAAAATAAAATAAAATAAATCTAAAAAATACATACATAAACATACATGTATACATATAAAAATCATCAAACAACATAACTAATAGGGTTGTAACATGCATTCTAGAAAAATAATTAAACAAGTCATAAATCACATACCATGCCATGCTCCTAACCAATTCTCATGAGATCCTATCACACTCAATAACAAGGTTAGTGTACATCTACTAGATGGTAATAAAAATATACAAATAATTAAATATTAAAAGATACATAAGAACATCCAAGCATCACCATAAAACCTCTAGGAAAAACTATAAAAAAATATACTAAACTAAAATTGGCATAGAACAAATACAAGTATGATGAGTGGCGAGGTACCCCTACACTCAACCATACGAAACGAGCGTAGCATGCATGATCCGGTTGAACTCCGTAGACTAAATGCCTAAACGCCCCATGGAACACTTGGGGTTAATCGTTCGTTGTCTTCCCAAGCTTGCTTGTATGTGTCACGGTCTATGGTTAAGCAAGTCTGAGGTATATGATTTTTTTGGTATTTTATGGTTTATCTCCTATGCTAAATGGTGAAGGGTTGAGAAACTAANCCTAGCTAACCTAAGTGTGACAAGCAGCCGATTCCTTGACTAGCCGTACACATCCGTAGATGCTCGTAATCAAGTCGTACTTGTTCCATGTTCTAGGAGGAAAGGTTGAGAGGATCTAATCACGATGAGTAGCCGATTCCTTGGCTAGCTGTACACGTTCGTTAACGCTCGTAACCAAGTCGTACTCATTCCGCGTTACTAGGAAAGCAGTAAATAGCATTAATTAAACCTATCCATGCACTGCAAGGTTTATCCACAAAGCTCGTCTTTATTTCCATACAAAACTTGCGTTCAGGTACAAAGCTGCTCGAATAAAGAACCGTTCACTCGGGGGATTCCTACTGCGGGCACATGGAAAATATTCTATCTCTGGGGTGATCAATCCACCAAAGCTTTGCTACTTTACGTCTAGGATGTCAAATGAGGGGAGTGCCACCTCTTATTTATAGATTTGGCGGCGGACCGCGATATCGTAGGGAACGATGTGATATCGCGTACGTGATATCGCAGGGGATGCGATATCGTGGCCTGTGTAATTCATGTCTCATCATACCCCCATGACTGAATGAAAACTCATCCTTGAGTTCTTTACAATAATATTAGGTAGGTATGGGATTATTGAGGGGAATGGAACTAATGGACTGACATGTGAATGGTTCATTATTACAAGACTTGACAAGACTGGTGTTCATGATAACAAGGGTGAACACCTTATTACAATGACATCAGGCCACACTTGGCAGCTGAGAGAAAAGAGGAGAGAGAATATAAGAGAAGAAGAGAGAAGAGTCTTGCTACTGCCAATGCTTAGATTACGCCTTCCGTTGTCCATCCGTAAGTGCATCGTCAATTCTGCTCATTGCATAGCTACTTTAGCACTGCTCCATTCCAAGTGGTTGCTCCAGATCCATTCCGTTGTTGTATGATTGCCATCTGCACACACAACACAATCATATATTAGCAAGGGTAATTGAATCATTAAGTAAATAATACCTTGCTTCGGTGTAAACTCATTGGCTAGGTTGTGGTATGGCTGATATGGACCTGTGAAGATGTAGATGATGGTTATCGAAGGTGTAGGGGTTAGGAAGAAAAATGAAAAAATTCGAGGCTTAGGAGAAAAATCGAAAAATCAGGCCCCCTACCCCCATGACTAATCGCGAACCTCCAGTAGCGTTAAAATGGAGAAAGAAAAGGACTAAGAAAGATAGATAAAAAGGGACAACTATGGCATCAGTGAAGTGGATGTCAAGATGGAAATGAACAAAACT
>MNCI01031599.1:1076594-1100254 GCA_015680685.1 Gnetum montanum
ATACCTCAGACTTGCTTAACCATACACCGTGACACCTACAAGCAAGCTTGGGAAGACAACGAACGATTAACCCCAAGTGTTTCTTGTGGCGTTAAGGCATTTAGTCTGCGGAGTTCAACCGAATCGCGCGTGCACGCTCGTATTCGTATGGTTGAGTGTAGGGGTACCTCGCCACTCATCAGATGGGATCTCCGGCAAAATCCACACTTATGAATCCTAGTGGAGGTCAATCATAAAACCATCTCTAGGAGGCCCATCTCCAACCAGCCATATAAACTTGGTGCTAGCTCTACTATAATAATCAACAAATAATAACCATGGCATCCAAACCGATGGTGGACACAACAACCAAACCAAAGAGTTCTTTGCATTAAGAGATCCAATAGTCCAAAGGATCATTAAGAGGATACCAATCCAAGGAATTACATGACATCAAGAAGCCAAATGTAATCACATGGAAATCCAACATCATAAGAAACCAAATCCAATAACCAAGAGATCTTACATAACTCAACCATATCCCAAGATGCTAACAAAGTTTAAGAAGAGAAAACAAATTGATATTTCATAACAAAGAGAAAACCAAAGTTACCAATAATCAAGAATCATATATGGTCAACAATTGCACCATGATTTAACCATAGAATGAGATAGAATATTAGACTCCAAGTCCAATGAGAAGATTATCAAGATTAAGAAGATAGGAAGTTTGCATTAAGACCTAGAAATATTAGTAAATGTTCAAGGTGGAAATCCAAGATAATCAAAGGGAATAAGATCACAATCAATCAAGATATTAAACTAATCATAAGGATACTAGCTAAAGGAAAAATGAACAACAATTAAAGGCTTAAGTAGAAAAATGTTAATCCAACAAATGGGAAAGATTTGATAGGGTTTTAGAAAAATTTAAAGACTAAGAATTCCAAGTTTCAAGCCATAATGGTGAACCAAATTCAAAATAATCTAAGTTATGTTAGAGCAAGGCTTGTAGGAGAGATGTCTTGGAATAACTGGATATGTCTTTGATGAAGATGAGATGTCTCACTTAACTTTGAGATATCTTGGCTTTGGTTGACATGTCTTAGTTAAGACATGGTGACATTTTGGGTGAGACGTCATGACATCTTAGGTGAGATATCAAAGCACTATAGGTTATTGTACAATTATTTAAAAAGATATTTCTAAGTTTTCCAAGTTCAAATATTGTGATTGATTAATTACTCTTCATTATATATAAAGTCTTCTAACTATTTACAACTTGTGATACAAGATATTATAATTTTCACAATGTTCTACTCCCAAATATTGTATTTTTTTACAATTTTAAAGTTTTTATTTTTCAATATAACAAAATCAGTAAACACTAATTAGTCTTGGTCATAGCCACTAAAAAGATATAACACTTTTGTTTATCCACTGAACCTTTGAGGATCTTGCCTTAGCCACATGAGTATTCAACCTATAGGTAATGATCTTTTTCTTTTTCTCAAATTGAATTAAAGAATTTAGGTTTTGTGCATTTGATAATACAAAGGGATGTAGTTGCCTTAGCCACATGAGCATTGAGCCTGTAGGTAATGATCTTTTTTTTTTTCTTAAATTGAGTTAAAGTATTTAGGTTTTATGCATATGAGAATTCAAAGGGATGTATACCAAAGCTTACAAAATCCCCTCTAATAACCTTTGACTTTAGTCAAAAGTATTTGTACTCAATGTCATACCTTGCCTGGTTTTATGCTTACTATGCATTACATTACAAGTGATGAGTGGCTAGGTAACCCTACGTCCAACAATACGAATATGAGCATTCACATGCGATTTGATCAAACTCCAAGGATTAAGTGCTTATGCGCTTACATAGAACAAGGATGAGTTATGTGATCATTGTCTTCCCAAGCTTACTTGTAAGGCTCAATTGTATGGTTAAGTAAACTCGAGATATGTGATTTTTATTATTTTATGTTTTATGTTCTTGATGCTTAAAAGAGAGAAATGAGGTAATTTAATAGCCAATTTGATTTAACCAATTAACTATTCTCTAACTAGTCTTAACACCAACATCTGTTCCCACTTTCCAGATACATTTTGAACCAGTGTAACACTACTGGGATTACCAAATGCTAGTCATTACTGGGTTACCAAGTGTTCCACGTATGCTCAAAATGGTTTTGTTGAGTGTGCTTACTTGTTGAAAATTAATAATTCTATAAAAACAACATTAATTAACTAATGAAAGCATTAAATAACTGTACATAACATTGAATGCAATACATAAGCTATTTTGAATGTTGCAAGGTGTATCACAAAGTTCGTCTTTGTTTCCAAACACAAGCTATGTTCAAGTACATGATGCTCGAATAAAGATCTGTTCACTTTATGACTCCTACTACGGGCACTCAAAAATAATTCTTCTAACTCTAGAAAGGAAAAAATACAAGAGCTCAACTAAGGAACTAAAAACTAATTTCCAAAACCAAGTGCCCCCGTCTCTTATTTATAGCCAACAAGATAGGTTCTAACATTGCATATTTAATGTCACTTGGTCGACCTCGATATCGGGGGTCCGATATCAGGACTCATCATACCCCCATGACTGAATGAAAACTTGTCCTCAAGTTCCTTACAAAATATTGGGAAGGTATGGGATTATTGACTAAAAAACAACTAACGGTGACATGGGATGATAGACTCAAAGTGCTCGGTCAACGGATCGACAAATGTATTACAACATTGGTGTTCATTGTGGTGAGAACTATACATAGATGACATCTAGACCCTCATTTGATAGCTTGAAGAAAGAGAGAGAGAGAGAGAAGAAAATGAGGCACATTTCTGCTAATGTCAAAATTGTGCACAACGTTGTTCATCCATGGCCACATGACCAAGATTGTTCCTTGTGTACATGCTCTTGCTCTAGTCCATCCTAAGTGCTCCCTTCTATCCAAGTCCATTGTTCATTTGATTTCCATCTGCACACACAACACAGTCACGAATTAGCAAGGATAGATAGGATATAATGTAATTGATACCTTACCTCAATATGAAGCACATTGGCTAGGTTGTGGGTATGGAAAATACTAGGTTAGAGGTTTGTAACTAATAACTACCCATGTTGTAGGGGTGAGATTAGTAATGGAATGGAAAAATTTGCATCAGGGACCCCCATGACTAAGGGTGAACCTCCGATAGCCATAAGATGGAAAATGGAAAAACAAGGAAGATTAGAGAAACAATGGTGAAGGAAATAAAAATGTATATAAGGGTAGATAAAAATGGATGTCATAAATGGGATGAAATGAGGAATAGTTGAGTGAAAGAAATGTTTAAGGGAAAGAACTTAACAATTGCACCAAAAAAAGAATGTCGATGGCTCCTCCCCAAAGCAAGTTCATGCCTTTTATGCCCTGACAAACCCACAAACCAAAGAGTCCATAGGCTCTAGGAATGATAGATGGACACAATAATTAAGAATTTACCTCCAATAATTAACCAAAGAAAAATAATGTTTCGACTAAGATATAGATTAATCATAAAATCTGCAATGAGGTGGAATATGGAAAGTAATACGGAAAGAGAGAATTGAATGGGATGGAACCCCAAAATGAAGATTGGGTAATGTCCCTTGTGTAGTATGTGAGTAAGGTAACTTAATAAAATTCAATCCAACTCCAGATTAAAACTAACCACATCCAGTAACCTTGCATCAACACACTTGTCCAACCAATCCTCCTGAAGTAAAAAAAATGCTTCCACAGAGCAACCACCATTCCAAAAAGTGAAGAGAAGCAAGAAGTGAAAAAGGGCATTAGGTAGAGGAAACCTTCAAGCATGGGTAACATGTATTTACAGTGTCATAACCAATGTTTATAGCCCATGTTCCTTTCTTTCATCTAAGGGGTGTGCTTTAAATTCCCACCAGTTTTTTTTTTCTTTGAGTGGGAACCACATCATGCAAAGACTTATTTGATTCATGCAACTTCCTAATATATTATTCAACAGCGGAATGGTGGAAAACTGTATGAAAAACATCCAAGTACCTAAGAGAATGGCTAGAAAAAATGCATCAAATCCCCTTGAAGTCACACCCTTTTCAATCCATTTGAATTTTTCCTTGGTTTGAAGAGTACCAATTCACAAATTCATTAATAAGTTTGCTTAGAAAAGGGATAGTACATTTCCACAAAAAAGGGAGACCATAGAGTTGAATGGATGAATGGATGACATGGACTCATTTCTTGTTTTATCAAAATAAACCATATCTTAGTATCAACATTAGAAGTCAAAGGTAAAAACCAACATTAGCAATCAACACCATTATAGTACAATCCACCATCATGAGCACTTATTATGTGACAAGTGAGAATAAACCGACAAAATGTAATAAATAAAGAAAGAGTAAAAATGTTAATAGTGGTGTAAGAAAAAAATAAGTAAACATGAAATATGTGTAAAACAAAAAGAACAAAAGAAACTAGGAACTTTAGTAGTTAGCATTGGTGGTCGTCTCCCCCATAACTAAGTTGGAAGGAGGAGATTTGAAATAATGAGCAAGGTTGTCCATCAATAGAGGTAGTGTTAGTACAAGCAATTTAAGCTCATGGAAAGGTTTAGTTTGCTAGATGTTAACCAATAATTTCTTATCTAGGCTTCTAGGTTTATAGATCATCATGGCTCTTGAAGGAAAAGTTTCATGAATGATATAAGGTCCTTCCCATAGCATTTGAAATTTAGTTTGTTGTGGCACATGTGTGGGATTCCAATAAAGAACCTTATCTCCTATTTGGTATTTAAATTTTCTAATTTTTAGGTCATGACATTGTTTGTTGAAGGCCTTGTGTAATTCGTTGGATGACAGGGTGGCTAATCGGTTCTCATCTAGCAAGTTAAGATTCATTAATCATTCTTTTTGTGCTAAACTAAGGCCGAGGTTAAGGTCACATGCTGTAGATAGTGTACGGAGCTCAGCTTGGATAGGAAGCATTAGAAGTTTACCATACACTAACTCATAGGGAGAATAGCCTATAGGGAGTTTCCATGTGAAGCGGTATGCCCAAAGAGCATCATTCAGTTTGGTGCTCCAGTCTCGCCTATACTTGCTAATGGTTCTCGTTAAGATTCTCATGATTTTCCTATTGGTTACTTCAACTTTACCATTTTCTTGAAGGTGATATGGTGTGGTTAATTTATGCTCAACTCCTAAGCATTGCATCAACTTCTGAAAAGTCACACCTATAAAGTGTGTACCATTATTAGAGATAAGTGCACAAGGCACACCAATCTTGTTTATGAATTTTTGTTGAACAAATCGTGCAACGGTAGATGATGTACAGTTGGTAACAGTGACTTCTTCTACCCACTTTGTAAAATAATCAACAACAACAACAATGTATACTTTTTCATTGGACATCGATGTAATAGTCCCCATAAAATCAATCCCCCATATGTCGAAGGGTTCTAAGGGTCGAATCCGTTATTGTGGCCTCTCCATCCTAGCAATCATTCCCCTATCACATTGGTAGCATTCACAAGATTGGACAATATGATGGATGTCCCGAAACAATGTAGGTCAATAATATCCTGCAAGCAAGATTTTAATGGCTATTCATCTCCCAACATAATGATCCCCACAAAGTCCCTCATGAGCATCTTAGAGAACTCTCAATTGATCTGTGTTGGAAACACACCATTGGACCAAGCCATCAAAACACACCTTGTAGAGGTATCCATTGATTTCCATGAAATGTTTGGCTCAGTGGAGAAACTATTATTTCTTTTTAACATCTAGCCCTTGTGGTGTTTCTTGTTTGAGAAGATAAGTAAGAATGCTACTATACCAATTTGTATCGGTGGGTGATTGATTGTTTATTACACCTACAAAGAGGAGTTCATTAGGGAAGTAATCATAAATTGGATATTCATCCTCTTTGTTGTCCCATTGCAACCAAGATAAATGATCAGCAACAACATTCTTGGTGCCTTTTCAATCTACTATCGTGATATCGAACTCTTACAAGATGACAAGCCATCGTATGACGTGAGGACTCACCATTGGTATATTCATAAGGAATCAAGTCTCACTATGATCTATGTATACAAATATCTTATAACCTAACACATAGTGCCTAAATTTTTCTAGTGCAAACAGCACAGCCATTAATTCCTTTTCTGTTGTGGTGTAGTTGAGTTGTGCACTAGCAATACTTCGAATTGCACAGTGAATGTAATAGGGACATTTTTGATCATCTAACTATGTAGGTACGACTCCTAAAGCAAAGTTGGACATGTCAGTCATTATGTAGAATGGTCTAGACCAGTTGGGAGCTTGTAGAATGGGTGTTTTTACAAGCTTCTATTTCAAGGTTTGGAAAGCTAGTTCACATTCCCTGGTCCATTCAAAGGATACGTCCTTTTTCGTTAATTCTACCAATGGTTTTGCAATCTTTGAAAAGTTCTTAATGAAGCATCTATAATAGCCAGTATGTCCAATGAATGATCAGATATCTTTTACAGTTTCAAGTTGACAAGTAATTCCTTGGATGACTTTAATATTTTTAGGATCTACCTCTATCTCTATTTGTGAAATATTATTCCCTAATACAATGCCCTCTTGGACCATTAAATGGCTTTTTTGCCAATTGAGCCTTAAGTTGGTTTCAACACATCATTTCCATACTTTCTCTAATCGGTCCAATGCTTGTTCAAATTCTACTCCATAGGTGGAGAAATCATCCATAAAGACCTCCCATTGTTCCCTATCTGCTGTTGAAATATACTTAGAACCAAATGTTAAAATATGTCTAGAGCATTGCACAAGCCAAACAACATCTGTCTATATGCAAATATCCCCCAAGGACTTATGAATATAGTCTTGGCTTGGTCTTCTTGTGCTATTTGAATTTGATTGTACCCACTGTAACCATCTAGAAAACTATAATAATAATGCCCTGCAATGGTATCTAAGACTTGGTCAACGAATGACAATGAAAAATGGTCTTTAAATGTTACCATGTTTAACAACCTAAACTCTATACACACCCTCCATTTACCTCCCTTTTTAGGTACAATGACTAATGGACTAACCCATTCACTATCAGCAATGGGGTAGATGAACCCAGCCTTAAAAAGTTACTCGATTTCTTCTTTAACTGCTTGCTTAAGCTTTGGGTTTAATTGTCTTTGCGGTTGTCTTCAAGGTTTCATAGAGGGGTCAATGTAAATTCTATGTTAGTACATCCTAAGATCTATTCCTATTAATTCGAGATATGACCAAGAAAAGGCTTTTGACCATTTTTTTACCATCTTCAGCAATCTTTCTTTTTATTGAGGAGCAAGCTTAGCATTAATGATTATTAGTTTTCCATTCTTGAGAAATATATACTCCATACTGATGGGCAATGGTTTTAATTCGAGGAGCTCTTAATTAAACTCGTCAAGGATTTCCAACTTCCCCCCTAGTTGATATTTTCAGTGTCAATACTTGACATGTGGCAATGGACTTGCTCTAATGCATCTATGTTATCAATATAGATGCAAGTCAAGCTCTCAGTTGGTTCTATGCATATAGTTGAATTGCTCTCTTGGTCAATTTTCAGCCACTGTGTGCCTTCCTGTCTTGTGGCTACTGCATACAGACATCGTTGTATGTCAATCACTTGTGCACACTAGTTGCATGTAGGCAATGTTAAGCATTGTACAAACTAGGACTTTTGCACACAGTTACACCCTATTTCACTGTATGTGATGCATCGAACTTTCTTATTCTCAATCTTTCCAAACGTATTTTCTTTTGATATTTCTAGGGAAAGATGACATATTCCTAAGTGCACATCAATTGTACTTAGCCATGCTCTTTCCATTATGATTGGGAAGTCCCCCTTACAGTTGTTGACTTGGATCACTAGGAAATTGGTTGGATATGACCACCCACAAACAGTGGTGATAATTTCTTTCACTAGTCCTAATGGGACAATGATGGACTGGTCATCCAACTCTAAATGAATGTTACTCTTTTTTAGTGGAGGTAGGTTCCAGGCTTTGTAAATTTCTTGAGAGATTAGGTTAACACCTAAATCTGAATCCAAAAGAGCTTTGCAAGGCTCATTTCCAGCAATTTGCAAATATATAAGAGGACTTCTAGGATCAGAGAATTTCCTAGGAAGATGGCCATCTTTGATCCAATCAGTGATGGTGTGAGTTAACATGACAGTGTGCGTTGAGTGTAGTTTTTGGTTCAAAGGAAGCTCCAAAGATTTGAATGGTGGTGAGGCATTTGGAGAATTGGCCGTTTGTGGTTTTAAAAACTTGGTTGGACTGTTGGTTCTAAAGAAAGGTCTTTTCTTTGATCAATTGTCCAAACCAATAGTAGGTTGAAGATTGATAGCCCTTGTAGAGTTATGTTGTTGTGGCTAGGTAGGGAGCTCACCCTGCATAGTTGGAGCAGGTGGCAATGGAGCTAAGGGTGGAAAAGGTTCAGTCAGATGAGAAAGATAGTATGTATGTGGAACATCACTCCTATTAGAAGGAGTTCTATAGTTCTCGCGGGTCTGGTAGTGAGGCTAAGGAGCAACGTGACTAGTAGAGTCACATGGAGAGATTGGCTGCTGGATGTAGTACCCGTATGGGTCAAGTTGATGGTAAGGGTATTGTTGACATGGTAATGGCATTCCCCATGATTGTGCCTTTTGCCATTTTTGGTACTATTCATTCGGTTGTGGTGGAGTTCCACTCGAGTAATATGTTAAGGGTTGGTGAAACTGCCTTGGGTTACCTTGAGGATACGATAACCTTCTAAGTGTCTATCATCTATTTAATTGTGGGTTTAGTGCATACACCCTAGACTCTTGTAGATGTGATACTACTGGATAACATCCTTTAGGATGGTCATATTGGCATATCTCACATCCACCATCATTGTCTATGTTTGAATCCACAACCTCTTCAATGATGGCAACTTTGCCCTTACCCTTGTTACGTGCATATTTAGCTTCTTTCTTTTTCCTTCTCTCTTGGTCATTACTTTGCTCTCTAGAATCCTCTACTATTTTTAGAATGGTTTGAAATTTATCATCTAGGGAATTCCACATTTGATCTACCTTTGTCGATACTTTTGATGCAAATTTTTGAATGGGCAAAGTCTTCATATTCACCATCTCTTCAAGTGATGACTCTTCTTCATCTTCACAAAATCTAACTTCCTTCTTATGGAGGGAAGGCTCTCTGTTGTATTCCTCCACACTTTCTCTTTTCCTTAACGCCCCTTCCTCCTTGGCAACTTGCTTCAACAATCTTTGTATTTGGTGGGCTCTAAGCTTGAATAGCCTTCCTTGGGCATAAGTCCCAAGGGTTCTTTGTGTTTCGTACCTAAGCCCATCTACGAGATGACGTAGTTGTTCCCTTTGCGAGTAACCATGGCCAAGGCAACAATGTAATAATGCATAATATCAGTCCATGGTAGCATCCATGGGTTCATGTCCTCCTTATTTCCATCCTTGGATTTTCTTACATATGTTGGACACTCGAGAGTACATTTTATACTTGTCTTTGAATAGCTCTAACATGGTACTCCATTGACAAATGGATTCCGGTTCTAATGACCAGTACCAACTTTCTGGTTCCTTGATCAGTATCCATGGAAAAAAATTTAGTTTTTGCCACTCATTTTCTATATTTTGCAAGGCAAATGCATCGTGAAATCCTTGTAGATGGTTTTTAGGATCAGCATTGTATCCCCCTTCAAATCATGGGATGTTGTTCATGTCTAGTCTTTTGATCCTACTATCCTTCTGGTGCCTTGTTGGAATCCTAACATCCTTTGTTATATCTAACATACTTTGGGTGGCGAGTAGGGGTTCATCGTGATTGTATTATCTATGACGTCTATGCTATTTCCTACTCTCTCTTCTTTCATGATGTATTTCTCTGGAATTCCCTCATTCCCTTTCTCGAATGTTTTGTCTATGATTTCTATTTCACCTACCATTATCCTCATGGTCTCGTCCTTTGTGATTGCATGCAAATCCTAAAGGAGAGGGGGAAGGAGATGATGAAGGTGAAGAGGAAGAAGGCTGGCACCATGGTCATGACCTTGGTCGCAGTTATGATTGGAATGTCCATCATTGTCATGTGTTCATGTTTCTTTTTTGGACCCTTTGTGTCCATTAGTATCAAAACCTGGGTTATGAATAGTTGAGTAAAGATTCTGATACACAACTCCTTGACTAAAGTCAATGAGAGGAACATCATTTTTCGGAAAACCTCCCGAGGCAAGCTCACCACCCTTGTTTTCACTTAGGACATACGAGACATCCTGAGACTACTTTCCCTTCATAGATTTGTAATGCCTCTCCTGTTGTAGGTTCCTTTGATGTTGTGCCTCTGTGGGTCGATACTCTCTCAAGTCTTGTTCATGCACAACGTATTCTGCCTATAAGTGTTGCATACCAATTCGTGTGAGAGCATGAAGAAGCATGCTTGGGATTGAGCAATCGGGAGGTAACACTATGTTACCTTCTAAATCATGTCATCGCAACTGTTCATCCTAGTGGAAGATAAAGGTAAAGTCTAGTACATACTCATCGGGATGAGCGTATACCAAGCAAAACTGTTGGGGCACTGGCGGATCATCATGTGTACTACGCCTCCAATTGTTCATTGTGTCAGACCTAGTCAGTGAAGTACTCTTATAAAAAGAAGGAGACATGATTGATTATTTAATGTGCAATATTATTTTTTGATGATTGTAGGATAACTAACCTTAGGATTTGTTCCAATGATGGGAGGATTCCTAAGTTTTAATTAGTGCACAAACAACAAAATCCTCGGCAACGACACCAATGATGAGTGGCTAAGTACCCCTACATCCAACCATATGAATACGATCGTTCATGCGCGATTTGGTCAAACTCCAAGAATTAAGTGCTTATGCGCTTACACAAAACAAGGATGAGTTATGCAATCGTTGTCTTCCCAAGCTTACTTGTAAGGCTCGATTGTATAGTTAAGTAAACTTGAGGTATGTGATTTTTCTTATTTTATATTTTATGTTCTTGATACTTAAAAGAGAGAAATGAGGTAATTTAATAACTAATTTGATTTAACCAATTAACTATTCTCTAAATAGTCCTAACACTAGCATCCGTTCCTACTTTTCGGACACATCTTCAACCAGTGTAACACTACTAGGATTACCAAACGCTAGTCATTACTGGGTTACCAAGTGTTCCACGTATGCTTGAAGTGGTCATGCTAAGTGTGCTTACTTGTTGAAAATTAATAATTCTATAAAAATAACATCAATTAACTAATGAAAGCATTAAATAACATTGAATGCAACAAATAAGCTATTCTGAATGTTGCAAGGTGTATCACAAAGTTCGTCTTTATTTCTAGACATAAGGTGTGCTCAGGTACACAATGCTCAAATAAAGATCCATTCACTTTATGACTCCTACTACGGGCACTAGAAATAATTCTAACTTTGAAAAGGAAAAACTACAAGAATTTGGCTAAGGGACTAAAAACTAATTTTCAAAACCAAGTGCCCCCGTCTCTTATTTATAGTCAACAAGATAGGTTCTAACATCGCATATCCAATGTCGCTTGGTCAACCCCGATATCACGTATCTGATATCAAGGATCCAATATCGGAACTCATCATACCCCTACGACTGAATGAAAACTCGTCCTTGAGTTCCTTACAAAATATTGGAAAGGTATGGGATTATTGACTGAACGACAACTAACGGTGACATGGGATGATAGACTCAAAGTGCCTAATGAATGGATCAACAAATGTATTATAGCATTGGTGTTCATAACCATTGTGGTAAACATTGTACATAGATGACATCCAGATCCTCATTTGATAGCTTGAAGAAAGAAAGAAAGAAAGAAAGAGAGAAGAAAATGAAGCGCGTTGCTACCAATGTCAAAATTGTGCACACCAGTGTTCATCCATGGCCACATGGCCAAGCTTGTTTCTAACGTACATGATCTTGCTCTAGTCCATCCTAAGTGCTCCCTTCTATCCCAGTTCATTGTTCATGTGATTGCTATCTGCACACACAACACAGTCACGAATTAGCAAAGATAGATAGGATATAATGTAATTGATACCTTGCCTCAATATGAAGCACATTGGCTAGGTTGTGGGTATGGTAGATACTGGGTTAAAGGTTTGTAACTGATAACTACCCAAGGTGTAGGGGTGTGATAAGTAATCGAATGGAAAAATTTGCAATAGGAATCCCCACGACTAAGAGCAAACTTATGATAGTCATAAGATGGAAAATGAAAAAACAAGGAAGATTAGAAAAACAACAGTGAAAGCAATAAAAATGTATAGAAGGGCACATAAAAATGGATGTCATAAATGGGGTGAAATGAGGAATAGTTGAGTGAAAGAAATGTTTAAGGGAAAGAACTTAACAATTGCACCAAAAAACGAATGCTAGTGGGTCCTCCCCAAAGCAGACTCATCCCTTTTATGCCCTGACAAACCCACAAACCAAAGAGTCTGTAGGCTCTAGGAATGACAAATGGACATAATAATTAAGAATTCATCCCCAAGAATTTACCAAAGAACAATAATGCGTTGACTAAGATATAGATTAATCATAAAATCAGCAATGAGGTAGAATATGGAAAGCAATACAAAAAGAGAGAATTGAATAGGATGGAACCCCAAAATCAAGGTTGTGTAAAGTCCCTTGTGTAGTATGTGAGTAAGGTGACTTAATAAAATTTAGCCCAACTCCAGATTAAAACTAACCACATCTAGTGACCTCGCCTCAACACACTTGCCCAACCAATCCTCTTGAAGTAACAAGAATGCTTCCACAAAGCAACCACCATTCCAAAAAGAGAAGAGAAGCAAGAAGTGAAAAAAAACATTAGGTAGAGGAAACCTTCAAGCATGGGTAACATGTCTTTCCAGTGCCATAACCAATGCTTGTAGACCATGTTCCTTTATTTTTTCTAAGGGGTGTGCTTTGAATTCTCACTAGTATTTTTTTTATTTTATTTTTTTGAGTGGGAACCACGCCATGCAAAGACTTATTTGATTCGTGCAACTTTCTGATATATTAGTCAATAGTGGAATGGCGGAAAACTGTATGAAAAACATCCAAGTACCCAAGAGAATAGCCAGCACAAATGCATCGAATCCCCTTGAAGTCACACCCATTTCAATCCATTTGAATCTTTCCTTAGTTTGAAGAGTACCAAGTCACAAATTCATTAATAAGTTTGCTTAGAAAAAGGGACAGTACATTTCCACAACAAAGGGAGACCATAGAGTTAAATGGATGAATGAATGATATGGACTCATTGCCTATTTTATAAAAAGAAACCATATCTTAGTATCAAAATTAGAAGTCAAAAGTAAAAACCAACATTAGCAATCAACACCATTATAGTACAATTCACCATCGTGAACACTTATTATGTGACAAGTGAGAATAAACCGACAAAATGTAACAAAGAAAGAAAGAGTAAAAATGTTAACGGTGGTGTAAGACAAAACAAGTAAAGATGAAAAATGTGTAAAACAAAAAGAGCAAAAGAAACTAGGAACTTCAAGTAGTTAGCATTGGTGGCCATCTCCCCCACAACTAAGTTGGAAGGAGGAGATCTGAAATAATGAGCAGGGTTGTTCATCAACAGAGGTAGTGTTAGTACTAGCTGTTTTAAGCTCATGGAAAGGTTTGGTTTGCTAGATGTTGATCAATAATTTCTTATTTGGGATTCCAAGTTTATAGATCATCATGGATCCTGAAGGAAAAGTTTCATGAATGATATAAGGTCCTTCTCACAATGTTTGAAATTTAGTTCATTTTGGCACATGTGTGGGATTCTAATAAAGAACCTTATCTCTTGGTTGGTATTTGACTTTTCTAATTTTTATGTCATAACGTTGTTTGTTGAAGGCCTTGTGCAATTCATTGGATGACAGGGTGGCTAATCAATTCTCATCTAGCAAGTTAAGATTCATTAACCATTTTTTTATGCTAAATTGAGGCCAAGGTTAAGGTCACATGTTGCAGATAGTGTACGGAGCTCAGCTTGGATAGGAAGCATTGGAAGTTTACCATACACTAACTCATAGGGAGAATAGCCTATAGGGAGTTTCCATGTGGAGCAGTATGCCCAAAGAGCATCGTTTAGTTTGGTGCTCCAATCTTGCCTATACTTGCTAATGATTCTCGTCAAGATTCTCGTGATTTTCCTATTAGTGACTTCAGCTTGACCATTAGCTTGAGGGTGATATGGTGTGGTTAATTTATACTCAACTCCTAAGTGTTGCATCAACTTCCCAAAAGTCGCACCTGTAAAGTGTGTACCATTATCAGAGATAAGTGCACAAGGCACACCAAACCTGTTTACGATTTGTTGTTGAACAAATCGTGTAGCGGGTAGATGATGTACAGTCAGTAACAGCGACTACTTCTGCCCACTTTGTAAAATAGTCAACAGCAACAACAATGTATGCTTTTCCATTGGACATCAATGTAATAGGCTCCATAAATTCAATCCCCCATATGTCAAAGGGTTCTAAGGGTTGAATCCATTATTGTGGACCCTCCATTCTAGCAGTCATTCCTCCATCGCATTGGCAGCGGTCACAAGATTGGACAAAATGATAGGTGTCCCGAAACAATGTAGGCCAATAATATCCTGCAAGGAAGATTTTAATGATTGTTCGTTTTCTAGCATAATGACCCCACAAGGTCCCTCATGAGCATCTTAGAAAACTCGCAATTGATCTACGTTAGGAACACATCATCGGAACAAGCCATTAGAACACACCTTGTAAAGGTGTCTATTGATTTCCATGAAATGTTTGCCTTAGTGGGAAAATTGTTGTTTCTTTTTAACCTTTATGGTGTTTCTTGTGTGAGAAGAAGTAAAAATGCTATTATACCAATTTGTATCAGTGGGTGATTAATTGTTTATTACACCGGCAAAGAGAAGTTCTTCAGAGAAGCGATCAGAAATTGGGCTCTATTTTGCTAATATTGAAGATTTTAATCCCATTCCGATACGGATTTACTTATTTACTTAGAGTTTTCAAAAGGCTGCCGAATTGCGGATCCCATCCGATTTTTCAATCTATGTTACATATCATGAAAAACAAGAAAATCTAATGCCCTCCCAAGCTTAGAAAATTAGTATGTGCGGCTGAAATTCACTGAAAATAAAAGTGCACCTGCGTACGCCAACACGTCGTAGTGTTTTTTCGTAAAAGCTTTCTCGCTTTTTGTGAAAACTTGAGGCTTTTTCATTTCATTGAAAAGCGCTTTTTCAAGAAGTAAAACGAGACAGCTCTTAGTTGATTTCTTTGTTTTTCACTATTCAAGTTTGGCTTTGTTTTTGGCTTTGCTTTTCACTATTCAAGTTTGGCTTTGTTTTTGCTTCTTGTGAGTCGCGTGGTTGTGCTATATAAGGACGGCAAGAGCACAAACACTTAAGCATTCATTCGAAGTTGCAGAGTGAGATAGGAGAGTGGCATCGGTATCGGTTACAGAATCATCAGCTATGGCCATGATGCCGGAACAAGCCAAGCCCAGAAGCAGCAGCAACGATGGAGGAGCAACCGCAAATGCTGCTATCGTGGCTGCAGAGAGCAGAACAACACCACAAACACTGACTCTGCTTTTTGAGAAGCAGGTAACAACAAGTGATATTGACAGGAGGCAGAGTAGATTGCTTATACCCGCAGAAGAGGCACGGAAAATATTTTGCAGACTGCAAGATTCTGCTCAACAAGCACTGCGAGATCCAAAGCGTGGTGTCATCATCAAATTCCAGGAGCAATTGTCTTCTCCTGCTCCTGCTGCGCAAATGGAGGAGTTCAAATCATGGACGTGGCTGTTCAAACGGTGGCCGAGCTCTGGGTCTTTCGTGCTCATTCAGGGTTGGTTCGACTTTGTTGTTGCTCGAAATTTGCAGCATGGATCCAGAGTGCGCTTCCTGTTCGACGATTCCTCCCACACTTTCTACGTCTCTGTTCTCCATGTTAATATTAACAGGAGAATGCTGCAGCAGCAGCAGGAAGAAACAGGGGTGGGGTCAGAGATGGAATTGTGCAAATGCCTTCGTCTGCGTACGGGGCGTTGGGGTGCAGATCCTGTGCGTTGCTCCAAATGTAAAGGTCTTCTTTAAGATGGATCATCAGCATTGTTTTTAATTTCCTTTCTAAGGTTGCGGATAAGCACTCTTCTTTCGCCTCTTCCTAGTCGTCTTGTCTGTACTCTGTAACTCCAGGGATATGCTTTTTTGAGTATCATCTTTCAATGGTTTGTTTTTTTGGTATCATCTTTCAATGGTTTGTTTTTTTGGGTTGGATTCCTAACCACGAAATTGAATTCCATTTATCCCAGAACTTGTAAAAATTAAAACACTCGAGAAATATGCTCTGTTTCCAGGGATATGCTTTTTTGAGTATCATCTTTCAATGGTTTGTTTTTTTGGTATCATCTTTCAATGGTTTGTTTTTTTGGGTTGGATTCCTAAGCACGAAATTGAGTTCCATTTATCCCAGAACTTGTAAAAATTAAAACACTCGAGAAATATGCTCTGTTTTTGCCTTTATGAGTAACTAATTAACTTTCACTTTTTCCGTATTATGGTTTGGTTTGATGCATCAGCAGGCCTGAATTATGTTTAACTTTAGACCACAGAATGCTGCAGAATATTATGAATTTGATTTTAATAAGCCATGTTGAGACCTAAACTCTAGGTTTGTCTATCCCGGGCAACAGTGGGACCCTTTTTAATGGCTGGCTAAATATCAGGATACTACAAAAGATCTGAAATGAAGCTTTATTACGTTTTATCTATATTTCTATAAAAAATAAACAAACTTTACCAATTGATCAAGCATCAATAGGAGCATCAAAAACACATTACATAGGCTTTTTGTTGGAACATTATAATCATCTTGAATAGATAAGTAATAATAGCACAAGAAAAAAAACACATCTACCTCATTGACTTAATGATAAAGAGTTTATTTTCTCAAGAAAAAAGTCTAAAGCAACAATATATTAACAAAAGTTGGAAAAGGAACCATATGTCTAAAACACCACCAAGAAATCTTATGTTGCAATTTTGTAAACCTCACCATCAAACCTAAGGTTGGAATTTTAATGTAAAATGTGAAGATTGTAATCCATGAGATACAATTTCACATACTTTAACTTTTGGGGCTAAAAAATGTTTTATAAGTTGTTATAGCCTTACTTCTCAAGTGAAAAAAATCCTACCATGTTTATATTTGGACTTAGGGAGGTCAAAAATGCCTTTTGGACAGCCAAAATTGGCATTTTCATGAGTTTTTTGGGGGTATGACCTTTACTATGCTAGAGACATTCATACCCAACATTGGGGATAATGACATTCATTCTCCTAACTATGGCCAACGTAGACACCATAAGGCTAGCGTTGCCACATCCAACTTTAGACATTGTAACCAATATAATAACAAAGTATGCCAATAAACATCATATACAATGAGAATAGCCAAAAACATCTAAAACTGTTAAGCCCATAAAAGCCATGAACAATAAAAATGCATAAACAAAGTAAAAACCATCAAAGGCAAACTAAATTAAGGTTCTTACCAACATCAGGAATGTCAAACATAGATTTTCGTGATTAGCAAGGTGAGGAGAGCTAAAATTTGGTTACGAGGTTATGGGTTAATGGGGGTAATGTGGGTGATATGAGGCAAGCACTGTTGGCAAGGTCGAACAAGCTAGCTAAATTGTATGTATTGAGATCACATAGTAATTCATCGTTGTGATGAGTCACACCTCTATGATGAATTTAGGCTCATTCTGCAAGCACAACTCCAAGAGGATAAGAAAATAAGTTAAAGAATACATGTGATTACAAGAGGTTATAAGAGGCAACAAGGAGATATAGGCCATCATAAGTCATAATTGGTAGAACATGAGAACTTTGTTTCTTGCTTTATAGATTCGTACAACGTTTGTAGTGTTTTCAAATGTCAAAAAGATAGGAGGTCATGCAGGCTTGCTTGTTCAATGCAAAGAATTTGTTCAAATCTATAAAAAATGTTCAATAACACTAAAAGAAAGAATCCTTAACCCAAAACCCTAAACTCTATACTCTAAGCAGCATAAATACATAAAACCTAAACATCCAAAGATAGTGATAAAAGCTAACATCAAATGTCAAAGATGAATTTGACACCACACATTGAAAATCTGATGCATGATATCAAAAATAAATTTGATGCCAAATGTCAAAAAGCTATAGATGAAAACTAATATTGGACGTCAAAAGTTTAATGTCAGACATCAAAAATATGTTTGAAGATTTGATGCCAAACGTCATAGATAAGATTGATACAAGACATCAAAAAGTTGTTGTAGAATGTCAAAAAATGAATTTTGACACTGAATGTCAAAAAGCTAAAGCAGAGTCAAGATAAATGCTAGAACTAACATTAGATGTTGAAACTAAGAGTGGAGCTAAAACAATGTGGTGAATGACTCCAAGACAAAAGACTAAAAATGATGATGCAAGATGTCAAATCTAGATTGTTGAAGATGACTTTAAGTGCTAAAAAGTCATAGAGTGTATCCAAGTCTCAAACTCAAGCTAAAAAAAGCTAAAGTGGATACAATAGTCTCCTTTTTATTTATCTTGAAATACTCAAACTTGTGATTTAGGATTTGAGTGTTGGACTACTTCACCATTATGGTTTCTTCATGAGTTAATTCAAGAAGATCTCAAATCTCCTTTTTGATCTTATAGCAAATAGCATGGTCATATTCTTCTAAACACAAGGCACAATAGAAAGCATTCATGGATTTTTCATTAGCCACATGGGATCTCTTCTCTTCATTTGTTTACCTGCTAATGTCCTTGGATTTAGTGGTTACCACTTGGAGTTGTGTAGGTTCTAAATATCCATGCTATACTAAGGGCCAAATGTAAAAATCCAAGGATTGTAGGAAGCACCTTATTCTTATTTTCTAGTAGATGTAATTTGAGATATTAAAGAATTTAGGCTTGTATGAAGATTGTCTACCTAAAGTAGACATGATGAAACAAGGACAAACTCTTGATGGATGTTAGTCTAATAATCAAGAGACCAACCTCTGATACTAATTATCAATTAAAATGCATAACCTCAAGCTTATTTGAAGGGGGATAGTGAATAGGATGTCTTACAATTTTTTTTAAAAAATTCTAACAATTATTCCATTAAGAAACTTAAACTTACAAATTGTTTGAAAAAAAATTAGAGTGAAATAACTCTAACTTAGGAATAAAAGCAAAATGCAAGAAACGAAAAATAGAATGTGCATACTACGATTTTTATAATGGCTTGGCTTGAGCCTAGTCCACTCTACCTGGGTTATCTAAATCTTCTCTACCTCTACCAATGTTTTCATTGTGCAATGGGCTATAAATCATGTGTGAAGAAGGTATATTTTAGTTATTAATGTGTGTGACTTAAAATATTATTTTTTCCTAAAAGATAAATCATAATGCTTTTACAGTAATCTTTTATGATATAACTAATCTAGATCACTAGCACCATCCTTGCCAATGATGCCAATGATAAGTAGTTGAGTGTTCCCAACACCCAACCATATGAACTACAAGTGTTGTAGTAGACCATATCATAATCTATAGATAGGACTAGCATTGTATCTAGATAGTTAAACATGAGATGGTAGGTCCCTATCTTCCCACTTGGATTAGTAGTTATTGTATTGCATATGGTTTAGTTCAAGGTGAGGCATATGATCATTGATGTTGTGTAGCTATGGCTAAGCTAGATAGAAACATAGAAAATAATTGATTAATTAATTAAATTAATAACAAGAAAATAAATTCTAGGCTATCCTAAGGACAATGACTATCTATTCTTAGCTTGTTATACATGTCTTGAACTCACGTATGCACTACTAAGATTACCAAGTGTTATGTTATTGGGTGAACCAAGAAATAGTGTTGTAAGGATTACCAAGTGAATACGTGTACACTTGAAATTGATTGCACTCATTTTGCTAATGATTAATATGCATGGAAATATAAATATTAAGCTAACTACATAGAAAATATATTGTAAAAGTAAATTCTATGCTAAGTCAAAGTGTTGCAATGAATAGGAATCAATCTTGATCTTATTGCAGGTCATGGATTGTGTTTAAGTACAATGCCACTTGAATAAGACATTGTACAATCAACTCAAATTCATGCTATGAGTACTTGCTAACTCTTTACTAAGACTACGGGAATAAATTACAAGAGTTTTAGCTACACTAGTGATCAAAATAAATATGATGGATGAACCATATCTATAAGCATTTTTTATGACTGCATCAACATAGATATGTTGACGTAGTAGAGGCTTAGTCCACAAAGCTACGTCAATGCATCAACTTCAACTAGCCCTTCTAAAATTGCACTTTTATTGTTCATAAAATTTGATGAAATAATAGAGAGAATTTTCATAATCAAATCATTTTTCTTACTTTATGGTCAAACACAATATGATATGTCCATGTATTTATATGAATTTAATGGGGTCATTATAACTAATAAAGGGACAAGTTTTTTTTTTATGAAAACTTCGCTAAAAATGAAGGGACTTTAGAGATTGGGGCTATTTTATTCTTATATCCATCTATTAATTTTTTTAATAAAATGAAAAATATAACTAGTCTATTTTGTCCCATATGTAACAAAAGATATAGGTCTTTGTTTCTTATTTTACAAAAGAATTTTAGTTTCTGAACTTTGACTTTTGACTCTATCTTTCTCTCTTCATCTTATCATATTATTTTTTTTATGTGAATGTGGTCTTGTATGATTTTGAACCTTGGTTTATGATGCTCATTTCTTTTTCTAAATTTGAATCCACAACATGGGCATAAATTTTGATTAAAGGATAATGAGTCAAAGTGCACACTAAAACTAATAGATTAGTCATTGAGCAATCAAGATAACTGTAATTAGTGCTCAAGGTCTTAACGTACTTATTCTGTTTGTATTATGCTCAAGTGTCAAGTTGGTAATTGGCTATGAAACCACACCAAATCTTACGGATGGGTTCTTTTTCAAATTTTGAAAATGCTAAGGCATTCCCCTAATGTAATTTACAACAATCACAAATTCTAGTTGGTATGGAAAATGGGCAAGGGCTTACTAGAGCATCTCTATTGAATGACAACCTAGGACATTAGTAGTCTTACTGAAAAGGTAATTCAAAAAAATTGCAAATAAACAAAGATCTAGCTTTCATAGAGGTGAATGATGAAAAAGAACCCATGTAGCCATCCTCATTATGTTAGGACAAGCTATGATGATAAAGAAGAATAAGAAATATAATTGAAAATATTATAGAAAACTAGCTTTTAATTTGCAATAAAAGTAAAATGCACAAAATGTAAATCTAATCTAAGGCAGAAAAGTGTTGCAAGATGAAATCAATCTCAATGTTTATTACTGTTCATAGCTGCTTCCAAGCATAATCACTCAAATAAAAACTCTAAATAATTGGCTAAGACATATGTTGCTAGTACTTGCTAATTGCTACAATTCACAAAATAAAACTACGAAAGTTCAAACTGATGCTTTCACCCATGATTACTCATGTTTATAGGCTGAATTTTGGTATTGCAACAACAAATATATATTCAAGTATCCTAAAGCATTAATGCATATGTGTTAGTGCATCCTATTGAATAAGGAATTTTTGACTTCATCATTTGTTTGGCCGATAGGCCATTACCATTCATAATTGGGTAACGCTAATTTTTTGTATGTAACGTTGACTAACGTTGACTTTCCCACAGGCCACTTTGGTAACGCAACTTTGTGCACAAAGCTGACGTGTAACTAAAATTCCAAACAGGCCATTTTGGTAATGCAACTTTGTGCATCACGCTGACATGTAGCTAAAATTCCAACATGCCATTTCGGTAACACAACTTTGTGCATCACGCTGTGGCTGAAACCTGTGTTAGAATCGCGGCCTTGACATCACTGCTGCACCATCATTTCTGGCAGGAGCAGCCATCCGTCTGTGCGTCGGGAGAAGAAACGCATCCGTTTCTAAGTACAAAAAAACAAAACCAACAGCTATTGGGTGTCTGTTCACCTGCGATTGATGGGAAGCCCACATTGCTACTCATCACCCGCCTGTAGGAGAGACAGAGACAGAGACTCCGATGCACGGGCAGCGTATAAAGACTACCATTGGCTGTAGGCTCTGGATCCACCTCCAACATTCGAGAAGAGGATCTGGTGACTTGCAACTCAATTGGCAGTGCCCGTCATCTCCACACCTTGAAAGTCAGAAAAGAGGCTTAGCCCTTCCTCTCTCCCCCGGCCGTCTCCTCCCCTTCCTCCCATGATCTCATGCCCGTCACCCTCTTCTAACATTCATAATGGTAGGCCATTACTGCCCATAACTTACATTTGCAGTTTCCATGCAACTCCCGTGGTGGACATAATGCAAAGAATACGTTCGGTGAACAGCATCCGGGCAGCCCAGTGGCCAATGTAGTCGCTAAATTTTTATAAAGCTTAGCACAGAGTTTGTCTTAATGCTTTACAATATACATTTGGAAGTGGATTTTATGGATTTTTTGAATGTCTATGATGTACAATGGTAAGCACTAAAAAGTTTTATTTTCTAGTGTGTTTATACATTTTAATTTTTATTCCTCTTCCCCAGGTCCCAATTGCTTGCATAATGGCAGTTGTGCCTAAGCATGTAACAATTTTGATTTTAGATCTACAGAATCTTGGAACTGAATATGGAAATCCTATGGCCGAGTCAAATGCACTTGACAATCTTATCTACGAAGTTCCATCAGGAATGACGAATTAGCTGGATGGGCTACTCAATATTTTCTCCCCTTCCATTGTTAGCATAGGTCCCCTACATCTTAACGCATCCTTTCCTTTGGGAAACGAAATTAAAAAAGAGGCACTGTGTAAAATCATGGAAGAGCACCCAACTGTAACATCAAGTGTCCTTGCTAGCTTGGTTTAGCAGATTGAAGAAAGAGAAGAAGATATAAAACAATGCTACGCCGAGTGCACTAATTTTCCAGTGCTTAAGAGTGGGTTTAATGTATACATTTTCTGTATACATGACTTTTTTGTTATATCAATTATTTTATCAAATACTGTGCATGATGTATATAAGTTTGCAATATTTTTAACATGTTTAATCAGAAAATTCAGTTTGAAAATCATTATTTTTTTTATGAAAAGTTACTTTGTGTTATGAAAGGTTATGTCTGTTGTTGATGAGTGGCGAGGTACCCCTACACTCAACCATACGAAATGAGTGTAGCACATGCGATTCGGTCGAACTCCGTAGACTAAATGCCTACACGCCCCATGGAACACTTGGGGTTAATCATTCGTTGTCTTCCCAGACTTGTAGTTGTCACGATGTATGGTTAAGTAAGTCTAAGGTATATGATTTTTATAGTCTTTTCTGGTTTTTCTCCTATGCTATTGAGGTGAAGGGTTGAGAAACTAGCTAACTCTAACTAAGGACTAAGTCTAAATTAACTAGTGTCAGCATCCATTTCCACTTACCATACACACCCTGAACTATGCAACTGTGGCTATCAAATGCTAATCGTTACTAGGAT
>MNCI01031599.1:1106880-1122760 GCA_015680685.1 Gnetum montanum
TCCGAAGTTGCGAGGTAAATGTAAAATGGTAGGTCCCTTTGTGGTGGGAAAACTGTTGGTAAGTGTTGAAGTTCCTGTTTTAGGCTGTCAAACGCATGCTAGCAATCATCCGTCCATTCGAAATTAACCCCCTTTTTAAGCAAATGTTGCATAGGGTGTAGCTTGTCGGTTAATCTCAAGATGAACCAGCGGATAAACTGTAATCGTCCTTGTAACCCGTGTAATTGCTTGAGGTCTATAGGAGGCGTTAACTCAACAATGGCTTTGACCTTATCAGGGTCAACCCGTATGCCAGTTTCGGATACCACAAACCCCAGCATGCGTCCGATTTTGACCCCGAATACGCATTTCTTTGGGTTAAGCCGGAGATCGTATTTGGAGCATCTTTTGAGGACTAACTCTAGGTCTTCTGAATGATCTTCTGACTTTAAAGACTTAACAGCTATATCGTCTACATAATCATTCAGTCTCCCTAAGAGGTAATCACTAAAGATGTATGTCATGACTCGTTGATATGTTGCTCTGGGGTTTTTCAGGCCAAAAGGCATCATGGTGTAGCAAAAAGTACCCCAGGGTGTCATGAACGTTGTGGTTAATTGATGTTCTGGGTTGATGCGAATCTGATTATAGCCCGAAAAGCCATCCATAAAGGACAGAAGCACATGCCTAGCTATGGTATCGACTAGTTGGTCGATACTCGGTAGTGGGAAGTTATCCTTGATTGTGGCCTTGTTTAAATCTCAGAAGTCTATGCAGATGCGTATGTTTCCGGTCTTCTTTGGGACGACTACAATGTTAGATACCCAATTCGAGTAATCGACTGTGTGGATGAAACTAGCCCGATACAGTTTGGTGATCTCATCACGCACAACTAACGCAATCTCTGGCTTGATTTTTCGTACCTTTTGCCTAATTGCTTTAATCTGCGGGTCTAAGATTATATTATGCTGGATTAACCTGGGATCTAGTCCTGGCATGTCCTCGTATGACCACGCAAATACCGGGATGTTGTCCTGAAGGACCTGTTTTATAGAATTGTGTGTTTCCTGGTCTAGTAAAGAACTAACTTTAAGCATTTTGGCTTCACCCTTATGCATAACGACAAAAACCTCATTGAGGGGATCTTCGGTTATATCCCCAGCCTCCAAGTCTAGCGTGCGCATCGACTGTTCTGGCCATTCTGGGAACATTTCCAACGTGGCTATGGTCACGTCGTCGAAGGGAGGGTGAGTTTCTACTAGCGTAGGATCGAATTGCCTAATTATTTTCCCGTATGGGCCTGTCAAAGTTAGGGGTGCTGAAAATGTTGCGTCCATTTGCCAACCGTCTTGCAAAATCGCCAAACGTGCAAGTGATTAGGAGAAAGCATGACGTGGTGTTGTCGAACATGGAAAGCTAACTGAATTTTGAATATTACGAATAGGCTGTAATTAATGCTACCCAATTACGAGGCGATAAGATGTGGTAATTTAACGTCATTTCGGACAGTGGCGCATGCGATATCTGCCACATTAATACCTTGATTTTCGGGTTTCGTTTTAGGAAAGTCCCGCTAAAATCGAATATCAAGTCAGTGATTTTCACATATAAGTAGGTAGTTTTCGGTGAGAACGGGTTGCTGGCTGTCGTAAATTCAAATTTCTAATTGTTACAAAGCGAGAGGAAGAAGGGCAGAAGCTTAGAGCGCGTAGTTTACTAAGACTTGGAAGTGTGCAACTGTGCAAGTTTTGAGACTATGACAATGGCACCGAAGGTGAAATAGAAGAACATGAAATTGATGAAAATTGACGAGGTGCAAGAGAATCTGCAGCGTGCTTCGCAAGCGGTGGTCGAAGTGAGGGACCCTACGCCTTTGAACCGGTAGGTCATTCCTTGCGTACTTGTGTTGTTTCAGCAGTTTTTTTATTTCTGTAACGTTGTTTTGCGTAAATGAGGGTTTTAGATTATGGACCTCGCGTTAAGAAGAGGGTTTAAAGAGGATTGCGTCTATCGCCGTTGTCAGGGACAAACCTTGCACTGTTGCAAGGGTTTTGGCGATTTCGGTATGGATAACTAAGCGTAATTCGTAGGTTTTCTGTATTTAAACATGTAAATGTGAATCTAGATGTTGATCTATGTATTGCATTTTCTATACAGTATTATGCTGAAGCCTGTCTTAATCGTGTTAGACATCGTTGGGGTTTTGTGCTGCATAAACCCGATCGTCCCTAATATCCCTCCCCCGCAAACTCGGTTGCATGGGAAGGCCATATGGTTTCGAAAGGGTGCGCTGGAGTTTCTGCAGTTCTTACTGCGTAACTACAACGTTATTATATGGTCTAATTTGTCGGGTGATATTGCTGGTGCCATTTTGGAGCACCTGTTAGTGGGTTCCGCACAGGGGATCCTAGCTTTCTTGACAGACAGAGCCATCGATACTGGTCGTCCCGAGGACCGAGAACTTAGCGCCCGAGATTTGAGGTGCTTAAGTTGGATCTAGGAAATGGCCCAGTTTAGTTGCTACCATGCATATAACACTCTATTCGTAGCTCGCCATGTCTCGACCTACTTCCAGAACCCACCAGGTATAGTGTACTACTCAGGCGGGTAAGCAATTTTGTTGGCTATATTGTCATTACATGTCTATTGTCTAAGTTTTATAAAGTGCAAGATAAATCTATGTGGTATGGTACAGGTTTTTTATTCATGAGAACAGGTTAGTAGGAGATGGTGATACTTTGTCATGGACCAAAACAGCAATAAAGGCGTTTACCTCAACTAGCAACGTACGTGCCAGTGTGATGGGGCAGATCGGCTTCGACATTCATGAGTACCCCACCCGCTATGCTAACGCTTTTGAGAATTGCCAGAATCTCGGGTGGCTACATGATGACTGGACCTTGGATCCGCCCCTTACCGTTGAGGACGTGCAGAGGAACCTTCCTCCATTTCCTTTGCCATTTGGACCTGGTAAAACTGCTGCGTATTCTATAATTGTGTCGTGTAGTTGTGAATTGTGAACGTTGCGTAATAGTGTTTTCGTTTGACCTGTGTCTTACGTTGTTCAGTCAGGGAATCCCGGGAGATTACCCTTACAATTTCCGGCCGCGAGGCGAATNTCGTGTGCATAATGTACGTGTAAGTTTTGACATTGATGCTCAGCTCTTTGCAGACCTCTTCGGTGTCCCCTCTAACAGCCTTCCCATAGACAAGAAGGCGAAGAGGAGTCTTGACTGCCAGAAGTGGCTGGAGGAGTGGGTAAGGGTCAAGAAGGAGCCTAAAGGGATTCCTTGTGAAAGAATCAAACTAGGAATCGCCAAGAAAGTTTATTCCCTTTTTCAGGCCCAAACTTTCCCCAAAACACTCTCGCAAGGGAGGTTCTTTTCCATAGAGCAGACCCGTATTATGCGGGAGGTTCTGGAAGAAGGGACCTAGTTCAATTGGGTAAGCTATTTTGCTGAGGGGCTACGCACTAAGATGATCAGGCTTCGCAAGAAGCTCAAGTCTCGTTTCAACATGCATTACGCCTTCTTCATAGCTTACCTTTGGTGTTTTGCTGAGTTTTTGGTCGTCTAGAGGAATGGGGTCTGGGTGCAACAAGACTGAGACTAGCTATCCAAACCTTGGATTACCCATATCCTCAGCACTACCCGTTGGTAGGATCCTCCGGAAGGAATTGGGGAATCTCTGTCTATAACGACTAGAGGTTTGGCGGCGTCTCGACTGTGAGGCCCCGACAGTGTAGGCGGGATAATGCCTACGTATACTGGTGATGCCTCATGAGGGAAACATTTGGCAACAGAAATTGTGGAGCCTTCAGCTCGGCGCAAAAGGCTTCGTTTAACCGAGGCCTCTGTGGAGCCTGAGAGTGGCACAGGCCGAACTGTGGAGGTCAGAATTCAACGGAGTAAGCCTCAGCCTGGTAAGCGTGAAGAAATGTATTGAAAGTTATACTACGCAACATTTATTTAGGATATTTTGAATGATATATTAATAGTATTGTGATATGACCAGTGAAAATTACAGAGCAGCTGACCCCTGAAATAGGGGTAGTGATACTAAGTCGTGGGGGAGGGGCCCCAGTTTTAGAAAAAGAGGTCCCAACTGTTGGGACAAGCGTCGCACAGACTCATGTGCATGAGGAGGCCCCAGCTGGAGGGGCAAGCGACGCATAGACTCATGTGCGTGAAGAGGCGAAGAAGGCAGAAGATGTTGGCGGGGTCACCACTGTTACTGGTAGAGGTAATGAGCGTGTTAGAAATTTTGCAGAATTCTGTTAATGATTAGAGTTTCTAACTTGACTACACTATAGGAGAAGAGGATGCATCCACGCCCGTCGCTGTGAGTAGAGCGTGGAGAGACTTTCCTGACAAATTTTCCTTCATGGAAGGCGTTGTCAGTGATATGATCGAGCGCCTCGAGCGTGTTGATCCTGAAGCTGGTATGCTATAGCTATAAAAGGTTTATTTGACCATACAGTGGTAATGTGTCATATACATTGATAATGTTTGCTGTTAGGAGCTCGTCTTCAATGGGACCCGATGGAGCCCATTGATTTGGACACAGTGGAGCCTCCATCGGACGGGACGGTCGTGCCACGCCACATTTATGAGGAGATGCGTAAATGTGCGTTATGCTTGACTCACTCCTTATGGGAGAGTAAGGGCGTAAGTGACACCCTATGGAAAAGGATGCAGAGGTTAGAGCAGAAAAATGAATCTCTGACCAAAGAGGTTGGAGACCTAAAGTCGCGATGCGAGTTTCTACAGGCGCAGGAGATGGGTGATGAGGACTGGCGTACCGCTGTTATTGACTACTCCTGTTATTGGACCGCCATCAAAAATAGCATGTAAACCAATCGGGCGTTGGTAGAGCAGCGGATGCAGATAGAGCTCCTAGGTCAGAAAAGGTAGGATTGGAGGGATTACTGTGCAAGTGTGCAAGAGTGGGGGCAGAAGGAAAAGGACCACAAACATTTGTATAAGAGAGAAAGCATCGCTTATCGTAAAATTTACCGTGATTCTGCCATTGAAGCCCAATCCTTGCGAGTTTTCCTGGATGTCATTGGAGCATCCAAAGCCTTCAAGAAGTTCCAAGAGCAGGTGATTGTAAGTGCATCCCCGGAAAGAGAGGTGACTTTCCCTGGGGGTTAGACTACAATCCATACATTCTTCCCAGACCCACCTCGCTGAACTAACATAGAGAAAGGGAAGGTGAAGGCTGGAGCTGCCCTGGGGGATGAAGTGTTGTGTGACCTGACGGAAGATGAAATCATGGAGCGTCTGTGGGCCGGCTTGGAAAAGCTTCCCTTTGCTGTAGAAGCAGGGCCATCGTGAGTAAGTTTAATCATTCCTAAGTGTAAATTTTCTAATTGCGTTGTCAAGTTTTGTCTTGCTAATGTGTTTTTTCTGTATCTAGGTACCGGAAGAGGATAGAGAAGGCGAACCAGCTAAGGAGCAAGTACAAGAAGAGGAGCGTAGTGGTGAAGAGCGTCCCCCTGTGGAGCCGGTGCAAGAGCAAGAACCTCATGAAGAGGGAATTCTCCATGAAGGAATACTTCCCAGAAGGGAAGGCCCACTGGAGGACAATTTATTAGGACTAGAGCCGGATTTAAGAGATATTGGTGACAGTGGCGTCAAAGGAGATGCGTAATTGTGATTTACACATGGTTTTATTGATTGTAGTCGACAATGGTTATTTTAATGACTGGAAGACTGGCTTTAAGGCTTTTGTGGCAATTTCAAATGTTATTCATTTATTATTATTATTATTTTTGTGTGTTTATCTGCAAAGCGTAAGCGTAGTTGTTAACGATTTTGCCTAAGTTATGTTGCGACGGAATGGAATTGCTAGTTTAAGGCCATTGTGGGCCATCACTAGTTTTAGGCCATTGTGGGCCATCGTGGGAATTTGCGTAATTTGGAAACTAGTTTTAGGCCATTGCAGGCCATGTCTAGTTTTAGGCCATTGTGGGCCATCTGGCGAGTTTGCGTAATCTGGAAGCTAGTTTTAGGCCATTGCGGGCCATGGCTAGTTTAAGGTCGTTGTGGGCCCTATGCGTAATGTAGAAAGCGTAATGGATGGTAACGTATTCTTTTGCGTAATTGGACTAAAAACGATCAAAAGATGTAAATAGCGTACATAATAGCGATGCAATAGCGTAAGAGATGGCAAGCGTAAACATTGAAAATTTTTATAGTGTGGACATGTATTGGATGAAAACGGACTGCTAAATGTAAACAGTGATAATTGGTAAAAATGTGATAATGTGTGTAAATACCATTCAGCTCAACCGCTAATTTGCAATTATTTCTTAATGGCCTTTACATCCAGTGTCGCGTAAGGGTGGAGGGATTTATGCTCTGACTCCTCCATGTCGCCATCCTGAAATGGCAGGTTGGCCCAGGCTAGACTGTCATCGTTGATTTCAGTTTGTTGAGGGGTTTGGAGATTGGTCTGATTATCTGAAGTTTCTATCTCTGAACCCCGTTCTTCCTCAATGTTGTTGACAATCCTGGGGGTGATTTCATCACTGCGTATTACAACCTCCCCTCCTACGTAGGGTAAGTGTATTTCCTGATGTATCAGTGATGAAACCACCCTCAGTTGGGCTAACCAGGACCTCCCCAAGATCAAGTTAAACCCAGGCATCTCCTCGACGACTAGGAATGTGGCATCTATTGGGAATTGATCTCCTGCCACAAACTTGATACGCACCGTCCCCTTAACCTGAACCCTCACTCCATTGAACGAATTTACGCATGTTGTCATCGTGGGAGTGATCTGGTCGACCAGACCCAACCTATCTACGATGGGATAAGGAATGACATTTGCAGTTGCGCCGTCGTCCACATGTACTCTCCGGATCAGGTATTGACCGACCCGAATAGTGATAAACATGGGTTCAGTTGTCACCTGACCTTTCTCAAGATCATCTTTGATGGATTCGTCATGAAAGGTCAGCGAGGTAGGCTTAGATTGGTTAGCTTTGGAAGGAAACATGACAGCGTGTATCGCTTCTTCCTCCGCTGGTAAGCTTTCGTCCACAGATATGGATGTCAACATGCGGACCATAGCCTCACGGTGTTCTCGGGATGTCATGAGCAGGTCATAGAGGCTGAGCGTCGTATTTTTTTGCTTTAGAGCCTGTTTGACCTGCGTAAACACGTCGAGGAGGTCCCTTTCTCGGCTAGGTTATTTGTTCCCCTTGTCTTCTTCCATTCTTCCCAAGAGATGAATCTCCCGAGGTGGAATGGTGTCAGTCGGGGGGTTGTTCTTTTTCTTGCCGAGAGGAGGTGGCTACGTTTCTGCACCTTTATCCTGCCTCTGAGGTACAGGTGAAGACACAGAGGCTAGGGGCCTAGGCTTAGGGAAGCCAAGCGTAGAGTGGTCTTTTGTAGCGTTAACAGATGTATCCTCTTGCTTTTGTTTGTTAGGTGGGGGTTGGCGGTTTTGGTTAGAGGTCTTCCCCTGTGTGAGAGGAGCAGCCGGTGGTTTTGGCGCCCTGAGAATGAAGGGTGCCCTAGGCGTGGGTGCGGATGCGGCCGCGGCTTGGCTGTTACTACGTGGTTGAGCAGCATTCTGAGAAGGTGCCCGAATGATGAATGGTGGCCTTGAGACATCACTGGTTGTCGATGAAAGGCTTTCCCCCTATTGTGAGTTGGTAGGTACACGTAAAACAAAAGACTATTTGGGTGGTACTTTCCTCTCACTGTCCGTACTCACCACATTAATTGTATAGGATGCATTGTTTGTATTCAACGGATCCTTATACACGTGTAATGCTTGATTTTCCAGGCACGTCGGACTACTGCCATCTAGTTTTAGATGACTATCGTCGATCATGCGTTGAATGTCGTCCTTCAACGCCCAGCAGTAATCTGTGTCATGACCACACAACTGGTGGTAGTCACAGAAGCGGTCCAGCCTGAAAGATTTCGAAACTGGTGGTTCGTTAGGCAGGGCTAAAGAAGGATTCTTCAGCAGTTCACAATGACATCTGTGATGCTTCAGAGCTTCTTCGAATACCCTTTTGGATTGAATGTATCCAGCCCCTAACAATTGTTTCAACAGTTCTAAATGTTTTACTGGCAGGGCTGTATACTTTGAGCGTCTTTACGCTCAAAGTTTGGTTTTTGCTGGGGAGAGCTTTCAGGGGCAGCTGTGTCTTGGCTGGTGCTACCTGCACTGGCCGTGGTCTCAGGAGGTGTCATAGGTGCCTTCTTGTTCTTGTTCTTCGTGCCTTCAGCCAGCGCAGCCACTGTTGTTGTTGTCGCTTTGCCTTTGTCTTTGCCTTTGTTGTGCGCGTTTTTGTAGGCGACATACGCCAGGTCTTTGCTGGCCTCCGCAGCATCTTGGATGCTTCTAATTTGAGCGAAGGCCTAATGTAAGGAGTTGGGGGAAAGATAATACAGCTTTGACTTGATAAAGTCATTGACTGCTCCTTTGAAGATGGCCAGTAAATGTGAGTCCGCGATTGGCTCACGGATTTCTTTCAAAGTAGCATTCCAGCGCTATATGAACTTCTGGACTGGTTCAAGAGGATCTTGTTTCACTCCCATGAGTTGATCTAACGTGACTTCTAGCTTTAAGTTGTATTTAAAGCGAGTCACGAATTATGTCAAAAGCTCCTCCAAGGTTGAAATGGAAGAGCATGGGAGGGCTCGATACCAATCTAGAGCTTTCCCCGTCAAAGACATAGCAAAGACTCGGATAATCGTGTGAGGCCACTGTTGCAACAACAAGGATTCGGATCTAAAAGTAACCAAGTGAGCATTAGGATCCCCCTTCCCATTATACTTGGTAAAATGAGGTAAGGACATCCCAGGTGGCAACGACAACATGGGGACTGCTGGACTAATGGGATCATCTTGGTAAAAGTCCATGATCTGTACAGTGTTTGAGCCAGCAGCCTTAAGATGCCTTACCTCCTCTGTGAGGGTTTGAATCAGTAGAAAGGCTTGGTCCAGACCTGTTGCTGGAGGTGTCTATGCAGGAAGAGCAGGGGGCTGACCTGGGAAAGCAGGGCCAGGTGGTGGAAATGATGGGATGGTTTGGCCAGTAGATGGTGGGGCGGGGATCCCTGTAGGCAGGGGTGCCTGTGAAGACCACCATCCACCTGTTTGGGAAGAAAGATTGGCCGCCGCTGGCTGCGCGGGATAAGGATAGGGATACTGCGGGTTCACCTACGGAATATGCATTACGGGTTCCACCGAGGGTTGCACACCGTACATCGCGGACTGGTTGTGTTGTATCGCGGGGTAGGTCCACTGACTCGTGGCAGGCTGTTGGATAGGTATTTGTGGATGCATGACGGCGGTGATCTGCTGGGTTGGAGGGGGCAGCAAAGATAAGGTTTGCATCGAGTGAGTTGTGGATATGGTTTGGGGTTGGATCTGCGGGATGAAATGGGGCATGGTGGCTGCTGGAACCATTGTCGAAATGCTGAGTACACGTGGTGATGAGACCGCCCCCATGTTATTGTGGGGTATTTGCACTTGCAGCCCAGATGGCTGCATAGTGGCTTGTGGAATGATGGGGACATGCGTCTGTGCGGTCATGGCTAGATTGAGTGAGGCGGCCTCTCCATTAAGAGGGAATAATGGGTTGACGTAAGTGTGGGGACTAAGAGTGTGATACGAATGCTCAGACTAGGCTGTGAACTCATCATCTTCTTCCTCCCTATTTTGGGGTTCCATCATAACCCGTGCAGCCTGGCTCTTAGCCATGACCAACTGTGTTATAATTTCATGTTGCTGGTCCGTTAAATGGATGATGTCATAGGCTGTTGGGGTAAAATCCTGGCCCCCTCGATGGATCATCTCGAAATTTCACTTTGCCTCGATTTCAGCTTGGCTAAGGGCCAACTTCGCCTAGATCTTGACATAAATAAAGTTGTCCTCCTCAGGGGTCACGACAGTAAATATTGGGTCTTTGCACTATAGCCTCAATGATCGACGCGATGGTCCCTGAGGTCCCGCTGCACTAGGAGCTGGCCTGGTGACAGCGATAGGGTTCACAGATGTGGGAACCAAGTCAGCGCCGACCATGGTGGTTGTGGTTGTGTAAGATGGATCCATTAATCAGGTAGATTAATCAATAATAAATGACTGGATCTAAGAGAAAAAGCGATGGACGAAGAAGATCGCGCTTAGGATTTCTACCCTATAGGATTCCAGAGGAATCATTAAGGTAATCGATCTACACCACACGAACTTTCGTAAACTTCCGTAGAGGTATTATGTTCATGTTTTCGGCAACGCAGGTATAGATCGCTAATAGGGCTACCCATAAAAAATACGAATCAGAGGTTCAGGCCCTCCTTCTAGCGCCAGAAAACTGTAACGACAGAAAATTTCGGTAGCTAGAAAATACCAAACAAAATTCTGTGTACATAGTTTTAACCACGGATCCGTGCGAGGGCTATGTTGGAAAAATGAATCTGCTGTGCCCTGAATGGTCTTGTCGATCAGACAGGGACTTACTAGATTAGTAAACCGATGGAAATCACGAATGTTGCGTGGAATGATTTGATTCGACGAGTCGCAAAATGAGGGGAAAACAATGTAGATGAATTACAACGATGATAACGCTAACACGGTAAGAAGAAGCAAATACGAGAGAAACATGTGGTTTCAAGATCAACGTTTTGACTTGAAGAATGAATATTTTGTATACCATGTTACGATGGGGAGACCTCGATTACTTGATGTAAAGCAAACACAAAATAACAAGAAAACTGTCCAAGCAGAGATATAGAATGGAGTCCGATCTACCTTGTAGGCCAGAGACGGGATGCAAGGAAGGTCAAATTCTGATGTCTATTGATCAACTACTTCTGACCAATAGAAACTCACAAACCACACCAGATGATCTCTTGATCTCTGATCTGCTACTTTTGCCTTAGGTAGTCTTTGCTCGAAACTGCCGACGATCACCAATGGAGAAAGTTGTGTCTTCGCCAAAGGACCAATTGCTCCTGCTACCAATGCTCAAGCAAAATATGCTCTATCTCTGTTAGAAGGTGATGCTGTCAAAAGTTTCCAAAATGCTACTATCTCTGCTTCTTTCTGTCTCTGTGTGTCCCTCTCTCCTCTTCTTCGTATCTTTTTGCCAACTAGAGTATTTATAGGTTTGACAACGTGTGGAGAAGGCATGGCTATGATGACACGTGTCTCAGACCTTTCGAAATGCCGTTGACCTAACCAGTTTTGTGGAGATGTGCGTCGAGCATGTCTCAGCTGACTTTAGGCTACATTACGCTCATTCGCGTTGTGTCGCATGCAAGAGTGTAACAAAGCATGAAAACAATGTATTCAAGCTATTTTACGCTCGTTTACGCCGCCGAGCGTAGTGAAGCGTAAACGATGATTAGCTTGGTGATGCATTACGCTGAGATACGCTGCATTGCGTAACGAGCGTAAGGTGATCTATCCGCAAGAAAAGGAAAAATAGTTGATCTGTTGCGCTTCTTCTAGACTTTCTTTGACTTTTTCGAAGCTCATTACGTTGTCGTGCGTAACAGAGCGTAAACTTAGCCTTGGACAAAAGACTTAGCAAAATATACGATAAGTCACATATTACGCTGCTTAAGCCTCTCTAGATGCCGAAGTAAGTCACCTTCTGATACTAGACTATGTTGAACAGAATCACGCTAAGCGTCATTACGCTATGTCGCGTGATATAGCGTAAAAAGATAAAACATAGTGATGTTGGAAATCTGTAAAGGAAATCGAAGACTTGATGCTACGCGTCTCTTTGCCTTACTCTGCCTTGTTCTCCCTTCTGGAATTCGATCATGTATTCTTGCCTGATCGCGAATCTTTGCCTGAGGCCGACTCACAATTTTCACGGTGTTTCAAGAATGGAATGGAATCCCAAGAACAAGGTGGTGTACAACCCCTTGTGTGTTTTATGATTAATGTGACTTAGCAATTCTCATTCCAACTCTGGCCTCAAACCAACCACATCCAGTGACTTCGCATCAATGCATTTGGTTAAACCATCCACTTGAACAACAAGAATGCACACCGCAAGAGCCACCACCATTCCGACGAAACAAAGGAGAGAATGGGAAGTGAGAAGGGCCTTAGTTAGAGGGAACACTTTGGTTCCATAACCAGTGCTTGGAGCCCAAGTTTTATTTCATCTAAGGGGTGTGCTTTGAATTCTCACTTTCTTTGTTTTTTTTTTGTGTTTTTATACATGANAAAAAAAACATACATTAGTATCAACATTGTGACTTAAAGGTAAAAATCAAACATTAGCAATCAATATGAAAACAATTCATACCATCATTCCAAACACTTATTATGGGACAAACTTACAGGGTGGATCACACACACATACACACAAAAAAGTGGAAAAGTATAACGATGATGTAAAACAAAAACTAGAAAAGTTAAAGAAAGTTGTAACACAAAAACTTAGAAAAGTTAAAGAACTTTGTAAAACAAAAATGTGTAAAACAAAAACTTGTAAAACAAAAACGTGTAAAAAAAATCAAAAAAGAACTAAGGACCCCATATAATTAGCATAGGTGGCCATCTCCCCCATGACTGAGTTGTAAGGGAGAGATCCGAAATGATGAGCGCTTGTTTGAATTTCTAGGAACTGTCCAACTTCTCCTAATTGATGAACTTAGATTAAGGGTTGGAAGTTGGCGACGCTCATATTCCAATGTGTCTATGACTTCGTTGTTGGCATGGTTTTTCCCCTCAGTTCGTTCCATGCATATTTGTCTGCTCCTTCTAGTAGCTGTCAACCATAGGGTGTCTACTACTGGTTGTGTGGTTGCTACATACAGGCATCTTTGTTTCAAAGTTTCAAGAGCACACCTGTTACATGGAGACATTTCCTCCATGTCATCACCTGATGAATCATTGTATGTGATGCATGGAACTTTCCTCTTCTTGATCTTTCCACAAATGTTTATCTTAGAGATTTCCAAGGAAAGATCGCGGATCCTAAGGCATGCATCTACTGTACTAAGCCATGCCCTTTCCATTATAATTAGGAAGTCCCCTTCGTTTTTGTTGACTTCAATCACTAGAAAATCAGCTGGGTAAGACCAACCACACACAGTGGTAATGATGTCTTCCACCAATCCCAAGGGAATGGTGATGGATTGGTCTGCTAGCTCTAGTTGAATGTTGCTCTTCTTAAGTTGGGGCAGGTTCCAGGTGTGATACATCTCTCATGAAATTAAGTTGACTCTAGAACTTGAGTCAAGAAGAGCCCTATGTGGTTCATTTCTGGTGATCTGTAAATAGATTAAGGGACTTCCAAGGTCAGTTAGTTTCCTGGGAAGGTGGTCTACCTTAATCCAGTTGGTTACGGTATGCGTTAACATAACCGTATGTGTTAAGCTCTGATTTTGGATGGAAGGGTGCTCCAAAGTGTTAGATGGTGGAGGAATGTACATGGGCCCCACCACTTGTTGTTGTGAGAGTTTGTCTGGGCTTTTGGTTCTAAAGAAAGGTCTTCTCTTTTTACAGTTTTCAGAACCAGCAGTAGGTTGGATATTTATAGCTTTGGCAGCATGACATTGCTGTAGTTGAGGAGGAAGTTTCCCTTGCATTGTTGGAGCAGGAGGTGTTATGCAAACTACTTGTGGTGGAAGAGGTGTGGATGGATTAGGAGGATGGTGTGGGTATGGAGTGTCTCCTGGAGGAAAAGAGGTCCTTCTGAAGTACTCTTGAACTTGGTAGTGATGGTTGGGAGTTGTGTGACTCATAGAGTCACTTGGAGAAATCGGTTGCTACACATAATATCCATAAGGATCAGGCTGCCTGTAAGGGTACTAATGTTTTGGCAATGGCATCCCCCATGACTATGGGTATTGCCACTGCTGATGCTGTCTGATGGGCTATGGTGGAGTTCCACTTGGATAATACGTTAGTGGTTGGTGGAACTACCTTGGGTTACCTTGTGGATAAGGTAACCTTCAGGGTGTTTGCTATTTGTTGAGTCTTGGATTAAGCGCATACACCCCAGACTCCTGTAGATGTGAAATAATTGGACAACATCCTTTAGGATGGTCATAGTGGCAGATCTCACATCCACCATCATTGTTTGAATTCGAATCCACAACCACATCGGAGTTAGTGATTTTTTCCTTACCCTTGTTATGTGTAGGGCCTAAATCTCTCCACTTTTTCATACCCTTGTCACTACTTTGTTCTACCTTAGACTCTTCTACAATTTTTAAGACAATTTTAATTTTAGAGTCTAAGGAACTCCATACGTCATCTACCTTAGCTGCTATTTCTGTTGTCAACTTTTGGATTGGCAAGGTTTTCTGGTTCACCAACTCTTTGATTAGTGACTCATCCTCTTCATCACAAAATTTTACTTCCTTCTTTCAAAGAGAGGGATCACGGTTGTACTCTTCCACACTTTCACTTTTTCATAGCTCATATTCTTCTTTTGCTACTTATTCCAACAAGCTATGTGCTTCATGGGCTCTAAGTTGTTAGAGTCTCCCTTGGGCATAAGTTCCAAGAGTTCTTCTAGTTTCATGCCTTAGCCCATCCACGATGTGGCGAAGTTGATCCCGCTGAACGTATCCATGGCCCAGGAAAAGATGTAACAATGTGTAGTAGCAGGCCATGGCAGCATCCAAGGGTTCATATATACCTTGTTTCCAGCTTTGGATCTAATTATGCAAATTAGACACTCTGGAGTACGTCTGATACTTATCGTTGAACAGTTCTAGCATCATACTCCACCTCCTGATGGTTTCCAGTTCTAAGGACCGATACCAACTCTCTACTTCTTTGGTGAGTGTCCTTGGAAACAACTTAAGTTTTTTCCATTCATTTTCTATATTATTCAAGGCATAGGCATCGTGGAATGCCCGTAAATGATTTTGCAGATCAGCATTGTATCCTCCTTCAAATCGTGGGATGTTGTTCATGTCTAATCGTTTGATCCGACTATCTTTTAAATGCCTTGTGGGAATCCTAACTGCCTCCATTATGTCAAGCATGCTTCGGGTTGCAAATAGGGGTTCTTCATGATCATCTCTTTCATGAAACTTGTGATGTCTGCATTGTTCCCTACTCTCCCTACGTCCTTGCCCTTGTCCTCTCTCTCGACTTTCCCATCGAGGTCTTTTGTTTTTCCTACTTTTATCCTCACCTTTATGTTCATGATGGCTATGCCCAGATGTGGAAGGAGAGGTTAAGTGATGTGAAGAAGAGGAATAAGAAGGGAAACCATTGCCATGATGATGTTTCTTGCCTTCTCTTTGGCTGCTACAGCCCCAATCATGGTGACGATCTAAGTGCCCATCCTTAGCATAAGTGGTTGTTCCCTCTGTGAACAGTTGGTGTTCATGGGCATCAGAACCATGATTATGTATCATTGATCATAGATTCTGATACCCAACCTCCTCACCATCATTAGGAGGGGGAACATCGTTTCCTAAAGAACCCGTAATAAGGGGTTCCTCATCTCCTATTTCGCTAAGGACGTGCAGGACCTTGCCCTTCAATAGTGCATGTTGACTCTCCTGCCTTAAGTCCCTCATATGTTGGGCATCTGTGGGATAATAATCCCTCATGTCAAAATCTTCCACAATGTATTCAACATACAGTTCAGTCATGCCTATCTGTGCCAAGGCATAGAAAAGCATGCGAGAGATTGATCGGTCTTGGGGTAACACAATGTTACCTTGCAAATCTCTCCATCGCAGCNCGATCAATCTCTCGCATGCTTTTCTATGCCTTGGCACAGATAGGCATGACTGAACTGTATGTTGAATACATTGTGGAAGATTTTGACATGAGGGATTATTATCCCACAGATGCCCAACATATGAGGGACTTAAGGCAGGAGAGTCAACATGCACTATTGAAGGGCAAGGTCCTGCACGTCCTTAGCGAAATAGGAGATGAGG